>JACXGM010020480.1:0-16624 GCA_016801145.1 Umbra pygmaea | reverse complement strand
ATTGCTGTAACTGAGCAGACGCATTAATAGTGTTTTCCCAAATTCTGTTGAATGCATGGTACTCTGCTGATACTGTAGTAAAATATAGTCATAGGCTGTAATGAATTAGGTGCTGGACTTGCAGCCATGATATGTTGTCTACAATTAACTTTTTTGACATGGCTCCATATAATGTGGGCCTCATTCAGTGCAGTGTTTGAAAAAGAAACCTGTTTTTGAGCGGTCAGGAACAGTCTGGGATAGGGGAGCACTCCCATGATATACAGTCATCTTGGAGTCTGGAGCACATCTCTGTTATGTGCTCCCCACTTTTCCAACCCTGCCTTGGCTTATAGTGCCCTCTGAAATCAGCTATTTAGTTCCATTTTATGGGTTAGTCTGTCCTGGAATAAATAACATTTACACTAGTTCACATAGAGTATAATGATATGCTGTGCAAATGGACTGTGAGCATATGAGATACAGAGATCCTATTATTTAGTTTATTTTTTATTTCTTGTTTAATTTTGTATTTATATAACCAGGGAAGATCATTAACAACTTATTATTTTTTGCAGCAATGACCTTGAAAGCAAGAAATGTTAACTGTCCTGCTCACAGACAGAACGCTAAAGCTTTCACCTTGGCAGTTGGGGGTTGAACCAGGGGACTTATTGACACCAGTCTAAACAATATGCCACTCCTTGCTGTAAGTATTTACACAATTAACTAGTAGTTTATCTAGATGGAGTTTATGCACACTAGTGCAGCTATGTTGGTTTGCAGTTCATGTGGTTTCATGTGGTGAGTAGTCTTGGTAGTATCTATGTGACAGATGGTGAGTTGCTGAGGGCCACAGCACGGGGAAGGAAACTGTTCATGGACCTGCACTCACACCTGCCTTTGTGTTCCCCATTTTCCTCCCTTCCCACTATTGGGTCATCCAACCACGTCACTGAGCCGCCAGTTCTTTTCACTCTACTCATTCAACACGGAAGACTTTAGTCAGATCATGTACGGAACGATTAAGCTCACCAACTATACCAGTGGTCCTCAAACCCTTCCATGGAGGGCCTAGTGTATGCTGGTTTTTGGTCTTTCCCTTCAATTAGAGCATAATTACGACCTAGACTGCCAGGTGAGGGGAGATACTAAACAATTAGTGAGCTACTCCATCAGGCTTGTACAAGGTGAAAGCAAAAACCTGCATACACTAGGCCCTCCATGGAAGGGTTTGAGGACCACTGAACTATACTTACGTGATTGAACTTTAAGGCGCCTGTTCTGGACACAAGGTGTCACTGGAAAGCGACGTGGCAGGATAGATAATCTGGGGAAAGTAAGAGAACCCACGCCTGCCTTAATGATTTTATGAAATTACTTTTACTGTACACACCCTACTCGGCAAATCCTAGATATGGTTGTGTGGAAAATCCCAGTAGATCAGCACTTTCTGAAATACTCAAACCATCCCACTGAAATCACTTTTCTTCTCCATTATGATGCTTGGTTTGAACTAACACTCACTTTAATGTTTCCAGCATAGAACACATGAAATTCGTTTTTTTGTTTATTTTTTCTAACTAAAAAAGCAAATTAATCATAATTAGTATGATGCAAGAATGGACCCTGTGACTGATGTCGTGGCCAAAAGTTGTGTTTATGACACAAGTATTTGTTTCCTCAAAGTTTGCTGCTCCAGTGTTCTTAGATTTAGTCAGTAGTTACTATGGTATACTGAGGTATAATTACAAGCATTCCACAAGTGTCAAAGGATTTTGTTGACAATTACATTAAGTTTATACAAAGAGTTAATATATTATATTTCAAGCACTCTGCAATCCGCCCTGGCATGCTGTCAATTAACTTCTGGGCCACATCCTGACTGATGGCAGCCCATTCTTGAATGATCAATGCTTGGAGTTTGTCAGAATTTGTGTTTTTTTAAGGAGGTTAAGGTTAGGGTTAGGTTAAAGAAAACAGACTTTTTAACATTTTGTGAACGGCCAAGGCTTTACTTTCGGCTCCGGAAATGTATACGTGAATGAATTTCTTGTTTTGTACAATTTTTTACATATCGCCATGAAAACAGCCAGGTTATATCTCTTCAGACAGACTATTAGTCATTGATAGAGAACTGTTCCTCTAGCCTCCGTTTGAATTTGTGTCCGGCCACATTCATTAGTGAATAAAGCTTAAATGTGTGCCTCCCTACAGTATATGAGCTTTGTAAATGCTTGTTAGGTCCTTTTTGGGTAATAATGGCTTGTAGTATTACATTTCTAAAATGTATTCATTTATTTAACCAGGTATGTTGCCTGAGAACTGGTTCTAATTTGCAGCAACGACCTGAGTATGTCACACAAAATTACATGTCAGGACATTATTCAAAAAGCAAAACAGAAAACAAATTATCTTCAAGTAATCATTTAAAATGCCCTATTGACATCAGTTCCTCCAACTTAAAAGTGCATTGTAATTCATTCCAGATGTGAGTGGCAAAGAAAGTCAAAGCAGTTCTACCTCATTCAGTGGAGATCTTAGGATCTCCAATGATAGCAATTTCTCACATACACTGGCAAGCTCCCATGTTACTACGATGTACATATATTTCATGAAATCAGTATCATTAGAAAAGGGGAGATTATGTAAGTGATGAAAAACAATGTTCTTTATATTATAGAAACATGGAGAGAATGGACAGCGCAACAGGATTCTTTTTCCATGGTACTGTAGTTGTTTTTGGTTGGCAACTTTTTTACAAAGTAAGTGGGACGTTCAAGGGCAGCAGCTAAGCGGTGTTCAAGTGCCTTATTTTGCAGACCTCGGCCAGCTGGCTCTCAGGATGAGGCACGTTTATAACACAGAATACAGTAATGTGTGTGTGTGTGTGTGTGTGAAGATTTTGTTCCAAGTCTTTTTTGGATAAAACATCCACGATGGTCATTGTAGAATATCGTTTCCCACCTTGTTGATCTGATAAGTAAGTAGCTGTTCTGCGGTGGTCACACAGGAACCCACATGATGTCAACCCCAACCAAAATGACTGACAAAATATGTGGGTGAATTCAAAGTGGTTGAAAATATATTCCAGGCCTGGAGAGTGTGGTTCAGACTGTAAAGTGACATTGTTGCACCAACCTTAGTTGACATAAAAGCACACTTCCACCTCCTGTTGCTTTATTGCCCTGTTTTTAGCCACAATCAGCATGGTACAGAGGGAAGTCGGCTAGTTCCACAGCAGTGGCCTTAATGGAGTTATTAAGTCATGATTCTATTATAAAGACAAAATAGCTGAGGTGAAAAAATAAGTGCTTTTTAGACTAAGCTGTAGCTCATTTTATGTTTGCAAGTGAGTACAAGTTAGGAACAAAAAGATACATTTGCTATAAGTCCTTGCATTCTGAACCATACCTGTCTCTGCTCATTTCTCCCCCTGACCCAACCTCTCAGTCCAATAGAAAGGTCTGATAATTTGACTTATAATGTGGGGAATCCTTCACAGTTTATTGTTCTGTGAAGATAACATTTTGTGACAGAAACCAGCTGCAATGGGTCTCTAATATTCAGTAGCTTATTCCGGGTGAATGAAATTTGCATTTATGTCACATAAGAATACATGAAGAAACATGTGAGCACCTAAGCACTGTCCAAAACCCTGAACATATACTGGGATTTTAGAGAACAGAAAGAAATTGGCAGACAGCTTGAAACAGTTAAGAATATTTACACGGAAATTTGTGGAGCATGAACAGGTATTGTTCTTCATACATTTGTATTGTAGCTTTTTGAAAGGCGAGACAGGCAAAATATATTTGGAGAAAGTGTATAAATAATATCCTGTAAACTACACCAGTTTGTTTTCAAAAAGGTTATCAAGATGTTGCTTTCAAAATTTTTGAAGAGAAGCAAATATGTTTTAAAAAAAAGGAGAGAATCAGAAAATGTGAGAAAGTGTTTAAAAAAGAAAAAACAATCTACACCAGTTATTTTCCACAGCCTCCCTATTTCTGCATAAATGAATATCAATGGTGTTGTGAAGCCTGCGTTGCTTAGAAGCATCTAGACATGTGACTGATGGTCCCCAGAGTAAAAAACTCCCTATCAGACACATTGTTCTAGAGGTTTAATTCAACCAAACACACTTTTATCAGATTTCTTCAGGCTTTCCCCCCCATTTTCCCCCACGTTTTTAAATGCAATTTGAATGCTAAAATGTTTCCTACCTTCCCAACTGATTAGAATTCCTTCACTTTTAAGCTTTCCAAAGTTCTAATTTCAAAGGATGACATATTTGCAGCTCAGCTCTCCTTGTTGGTTTCTCTTATCCATTGTGGTTGAATATTCCACATATTCCCCTTGTAATATACAACACTGTGGACTGTGGGTGTTAATGTGAGTCGTGCGTTTGCAACCTGAGTCTACAGATGGCTGGCGATCATTAAACACAGCTCATTGCAGTCCAGAGCTGGGGAGGTAGCAGCTGTTTGAAGCAGGGCGGGGTTCTGATAACCTACAACCCCTCACTCACACTCACATTAACACTCGTAGTATGCTAGTTGAATTGTGGATGAAACACATGTGCTCCACTCATCCTCTCTCCTCACCCAGCAGCTTTGTGAACACATACATTTTTCACTCTGAATCTGACAACCACCAGGATCTAACTGCTCTGTAGTTTTGACATGTCTTTTGGTATTGACAGGTTATAGCTAATCCCTCCATTAAAGCTTATGACATTATATCATATAAAAAAGCCTGTTTACCTGAGGCACAATAGAGGTGGGGCTATTACATTATTGGCTAGATGGTAGTAATATCTCTTTCTTTATGCTGCCTCTTGTAGTTTGATAGCTGATGTTTTATCAGTAGCTTTTTTCTTATTCTACCTTTGTTTTGCTTCAGTCCATCTGGTGTAGGTGTGTCAGGCTCAAAGCTGTGTTAGAGTTATGTTAGGGCTTTGTTAGAACTGTGTCAGAGCTGTGTTCTGGCTGTGTAAGAACCCTGTTGGAGCTGTGTTAGAGTTACATTAGGGCTGTGTTAGACCTGTGTCAGAGGTATGTTAGAGGTGTGTTAGAACTCTGCCAGAGATGTGTTAGGGCTGTGTTAGGGCTATGTAAGAACTGTTTTAGGGCTGTGTTAGAACTGTGTCAGAGCTGTGTTAGGGCTGTGTTAGAACTGTGTTAGGGCTGTGTTAGAATCATGTCAGAGATGTGTTAGAACTGTTATGAAAGCTTTGTCAGAGCGGTGTTTGGGCTGTGTTACAACTGTGTCAGAGATGTGTTAGGGTTGTGTAAGAACTGTGTCAGAGGTGTGTTAGAGTTAAGTTAGGGCTGTGTTAGAACTGTGTCAGAGCTATGTTAGGGCTATGTTAGAACTGTGTCAGAGGTGTGTTAGACAACTTTAGAACTGTGTCAGAGCTGTGTTAGTGCTTTGTTAGAAATGTGTCAGAGCTGTGTTAGGGCTGTGTCAGAGCTGTGTTAGAGCTGTTGCCAAAACTGTGTCAGAGCTGTGTTAGGGCTGTGTCAGAGCTGTGTTAGGGCTGTGTCAGAGCTGTGTTAGAACTGTGTCAGAGCTGTGTTAGGACTGTGTTAGAACTGTGTCAGAGCTGTGTTAGGGCTGTTTTCAAACTGTGTCAGAGCTTTGTTAGAACTGTATCAGAGTTGTGTTAGAACTGTTGTCAGAGCTGTGTGTGCTATGCTCAGTGAGTCAGAGCCAAGGGCGTAGGAACAGGGGGGGGCGGGGGGGCGTGTCCCCCCAATGTTGCAGACAGGCAATGTGGTCCCCCCCAATAATAAGAAAAATTCGTTAAAAATATATGGTGTTTCCCCCCCTAATATCAAACTAGTTCCTACACCCCCAATGTCTTTCGCTCATACATTATCTTGTTTTCTTACCCTGCATTATTACATACCCATTTTTTTCAGAACACAACTTGTCAACCTGCAGAAATATTATTTTGTCAATTTGTCAATGAGGGAAGGAATTATGGGAAAATCAAAGTGATGTTGTCATTCATGCCATTGTAATGAGGCTGAGAATAGCACAGCTAATTAATAGTAATAGTATTAAAAAAACTGCTCATTATGAAAACATGTAACACACTTTTGTTGATTTGTCTGCTCATTCGTTCTTGTATGGGTAAACACAATTATAGACTTTGACAATTTTGCCATTGATTTATTCATATGGAGAAAATTAATAATACTTTCTAAAATAATGGAATCTTTGGAGCTTTTGGTAATCAAAAGAAAATAATGGCCATGATCTGTGATATCTGTTGGTCTTTTATACTTGACCTTTAAAACATACAGCATCTGTATGTCAATGTTGTCCATGAGATTTTAGTACACAGAAAATATGGTTCAAGTGAAACTACACTAATTATAGGTAGAGCCAATGACCCAGATGCAGAAAGTAGACGTCATATTGGGTCAGTTTTCCAAAAAAGCAAAAACCTGCTCTGAGGTGCAATAAGGCAAAGCCATATCTGTGAATTCAAAATCAGGATAAGAGGAGAAAAATAAGATAACCTATACAGAATTGTATCAGGGTTCTGTACACATCAGTACAGTATATATATATATATGCCAAACAATGCTTCTATTAGAAATATTTGGTGCTGGACATCATGACTGGCAAAAAAAACAAAAAAATTTATACATTTGTCCAATGTACAGGATACATAGCCTACAGCACTAATTAAAATGCTTTTTGTTCTATGTAATTAGTTAGAAATGTTAGCCGTTCATGAGACAAAAGCAAAACCTATGCCATTCTCTTCGCTCATAGGAGTTCAAGTTATTGAAAAGTGTTCTCCAGGCAGATCTGCCTTAGAGGCAGAAATTATTTGATTCAAAACAGGGCGGACCTCACATTATGTTTACTTTTGATTGATAATTACAATTTACACTGAACAAAAATATTAACGCAACACTTTTGTTTTTGCCCCCATTTATTATGAGCTGAACTGAAAGATCTAAGATGTTGTATTTACACAAAAGGCCTATTTCTCTCAAATATTGTTCACAAATCTGTCTAAATCTGTGTTGATGAGCACATCTCCTTTGCCGAGATCATCCATCCACCTCACAGGTGTGGCATATCAACAGAATGATTATTGTATACATGTAGGTGTGCCTCTTAGGCTGGCCACAATAAAAGGCCACTCTAAAATGTGCAGTTTCATCACACAGCACAATGCCACATGTTATAACTTTTGAGGGAGCTCCCACTGAGTGATTTAAAGCCACAACATGTGGATTCAGCACCACGGCCAGCTACACATCCTACTGAATGGTTTGTAAATCGTTAGAATGTGGAGCTGGTCGTGGTGCTGAATCCACCTGTTGTGGCTTTAATCATTGTGTGGGAGCTCTTCACAATTAAATCATAAATGATGGTCACCAAAAATAGCTGTTCAAAAAGAGCCATTCAATAATAGCCATATATTTACAAATTACTTACCTCCTGAAGATACAATCTTAAACCCATTAAAGACAATAAAGACAAGAAAACATACACACTAAAATGTCCAACCTGCTTTAGTATATACAGTATTCATCATTTCTATGTGTGTTGAAATTATTAAACTTCTAAATGAGATTTTTTGACAGTAAGGCCCGCAGCTAGTAATTTTTCTTTCCATTTAGTTTATAGGCCAAATTGGAAGCCCTGATTCCAAATATACAGTATACTCTTCCAGCTGATAATCTTTTCTCAGAATTGGAGCCAGTTTCAAGCCAACATATAAAACAAACACTATTAGGAGCATTACAAAATACATGTGTAAATTGTTTTCAGAGATTAAACCAAAATACTGCAAACAAAACGGTATTAGCTTAGGTCGTTGTTTTATTTTCAGGATAACCTTTCTATTCTTAGATTTTCTTTCATTCATTAAATATGCCCAAGGGAATCAGATACATTCATCCATTTCACTTTTTTTACATTTTATTAAGCATCAACCTCACAGGGCTTAATGGACTGAAAGGTAAGAGAATACAACTACATTAGTTATTGACTGGTGTCTTTTGAAGACAATAAACAATCACTTACTATTAGTCTAGAAGGCCTGTGTCCATTCAATAACTGAAACACTCAACTGTCAAAATATGAATGCCGGACATCTATCTAGGCAGGACAGAAAAGAATGAGTGTATCCAATTAGAATGCATGATACTACTGTACATATTGTGCATCCAAGCGTAAGTGTACTCATTCTTTGTTCCCACATAATGCCTGGTGATCGTATCAGGCTCGAGGCGATTTAGATTTCGTCTGGTTGTTTCAGAGAGGTTCTAAACAAGAACAGAAAATAGCTTTTACTGAAGACCTCTTCATCATTTTCATGACTCGTTGGAAGGCTAAATGCCTTACTATAGTGCCTATTTGCTGCTCCTGTATCCTTGAGCTCTGCCGTTTTACCTAAGACTGTGTGACGTTGTAACAAAAGGGTTAAAAGCTTAAATAACTGTATCGACCCACTACACTGAACCTCTTCCATCGTCTTTTATAATCCTGTTGTGAGAGAACCGACGTGTGTCAGGGTTCTGTACATCAGTGCCTCCGCACAATGCCTTGAGTCCCGGCAGTGGCAGCTTTATTTATTCGCCTCCACGTCGATTAGGTGGCGGCGCGTGTCTGATTGCCCTCTGAGCAGCACATTTCAAAGCGTTAGCAGGACAGAGAGCGGAACCGAAACTACCTCAATAGGCTTTTTAAAATCGAATCTACAGGATATTGTCATAACAAGCGTAGCGGGAACGAGGTGCTAGCGAATCTCAAAGAAAGGCGCTGAAGAAGCAACAGGGCCTGTGATGAGTCAGGCTGCTCTCTATATCGTTCTCCTTGTCGGCGGCGTCACGGAGCTCTGTGACTGTGATGGTGATAGTCTGGCAGCATGCTGTCGCGAGCAGCACAGCTAGCCAATAATTAACACTCAAAGTTGACTCAAGATGCAGCACAAGTCATCCAGGAGAGTGGGGCTGACTCAGCACTACAATGACAGGTTCCTTTGGCTATGTTCCCAGGATGGCAAGGATTGACAGGGGGACTTTGGTGACACTTAATTTACCCAGAGCTGCTTCCTGCCTCCCACGTTATGTCTCATCATTTTGGTAGGGATTCTATGGGTTATCGGGAGTGCATTGTCCAGATGTGGCAGTGTAACCTTCACTACCTGTCATCTGTAGCCATGGCTACTGTGTGAAACACTTCATGTGTGTGGACTGCCTAATGCAGTCATTAAAGAGACCTGGGATGTTGTCTAGGTAGGAGGCGTAAGGCAGGTTTTTATGACCGTAGCTTTAAGGCAGACTTTACCTCTCATTTAGTTTCATAAACTTTTAAGTGCTACCATGCTGTGGAGAGAGAGCCCTACTCCTTTAATATTTCACTTACATGCAAAGTTCAGAAGCAGAATTTAGGGCGAGTCAAACTGAATAAAAATAGAGCGTGCTGCTTTGTTTGACGTACCATTTGGTTACACTCAGCCGCTCTCAACACATTTGAGATTCCCTTATTCATCTAACATTAACAGACAGTAAATACATTACTATAACTTCTGTTCAAGTCTAATTTTATTGCACGTTAAAGACAGACAAATGATTCACACATATGTTCAGAGCGGGAGTTAAAGTGGAAGTTAACTCCTTTTAACAAGTGCCACAACTTTTTACTCTTTCTATGCTACTAATTCATCTCACAAACTGTCTGGATTTTTCTAATTCTGGAGGATACTGGTTACCACATTTTGCTGGATCATCACTTGTCATCAAGTACAATGCACTATAAGGTTTCACTAAAGCATGTTAGAAGAAAAAGACACAGCAAATTCTATACTGTATACTGTATACACTCATTTCTGGAAGACAAAGTTCTGCTTTACTATAAACCCACATTTGCATCTTTTTGTTTTTGTTGTTGAGAGTAGTATCATTCAAGCATGCTGTTTTGAAATAGTGGAATTCAAATAATGTTGTACAGCCAACAGCATAGCAACCTGCATCCCACTACTGGCTTCCCTCTACAGTAAAGCTAAGCACAGGTAGGCCTGTTCTGTCCCTGAATGGAAGACTTCTGGATGTAGTGTAGTGTTGAGGGGCCAGAAGAGGAAACCTCTTCCCTCTGGTTTAAAGATGTAGGGCCCTATTTTAACAATCTAAGTGGACGGAGTGAAGCGCATGGCCGTGTCCAAATCCACTTTTGCTAGTTTGACGGTGGAAAAAAGGCGCATGGTCTAAAAGGGTTGTCTTCATTAATTCATAGGTGTGTTTTGGGCGTAACACGCAATAAACCAATCAAAGTGTCCTCTCCTATTCCTTTTAAGAGCCAGACACGTTTGTACCTTTCGCGCATTGCTACACTGTAAAAGTTAATTGAACTCAAAATACATGTTGTAACTGATTACATCACAATAGTAAAACTAACTCAATTTATTTGAGCTACAATGTTTATTAACTTACAAAATTGAGTTACTTGTACTTAAAATTTTCAATGTAATCAGTTACATAAAAATGTTTGAGTTCAAATAACTTTTTGGGTTTTACATTGTATTATGATGCTGCTGCACCTCTGTGTGTGTGTAACCAGCATAGTGTGCACGCTGTGCATAGCCTAGGTGCATTTGCCTAATTTGCTGTTAAAATAACAATGATATGCTGCGCCATTGACTTTAGACCAGGGTTTTGTTGGTCAATGGCACAATCACTTTCCGATGCCTCAAGATAGCAATACACCCAGCTTTATCCTGAACATACCTCCCTGTAATACCAGCGCACCCATGCGCAAAGATGGGCGCAGGTACACTTGCTATTTAAACAATGCAAGCGCTGGACGGGAAATTGACAACTGCGTTGGTCTTAAACTAGCATAGACACTTGCGTTCAGGCTTTGTGCTGCATTGCGCCGGGTTCAAGATAGGGCCCCAAGAGTCATTTATCCCGCCGGTAATAACGGCGCCCAAGATCTGCCCACAAAGTCACTCGGGTTTCACGTTTGATAATTGCATTTGAGATTGTTAAAATAGGGCCCAGAATGTCTATTTAGAATTTGGGATACATGTTGTCAGTAGTTTAAAACAAAAATGTTAATTTTACCCAAACACATTCCTATCAATAGTAAAACCAGAGAAACCTTTTTTTCTTAGTGGTCTCAGTTTTTTCCAAAGCTGTATGTACTTTGATCTGCATAAGAATGTCATCTTAAAATGTAAAAATTGTCATTTAGAGACATTATCCTGAATGGGACATTATCCTGAATGGGATTCTGGGCATGCAGCCAGGTCATTCATGAGGGCTCCCACGATCCGCAACCAACTATCTGTCCCATAGAGTCTAAAAAGACTATGCTCACAAAACCAAGCTACCCGACATTTGTAAATAAACCATTGTGTACAACACTCCACTCAAACTTTGTCTATGTCTCTGCACCTAGACGACGTGTCAAGTTTTAGAACTCCCAATAGTTTACATGTGTTTTAATAGAAATTGATACCTTGATTCAGTAATGTTCCATTAAATTTATCAGAAATTATAGTCAAAACATGGATAATTGTGGATGAGCTGAAGTTTTCATCATCTGGACATTGAATTTATGATAATTTGGCTTTGCTGTTTTATGTGAATAATTGATTATAAATCAGTCAATTCCATCAGTTAGAGAAATTTACAACATTGGCAATGTCTTGGATATATGAATATTATAATCAGTGATGGCTGTTGATGATAATGGGTGGGTGGGCTAAATGCATTATACATCCATCAATAAATTACATTAACGGCAGCATCACAACCGAGATACCAAGCTCACATAGACACACATACACACCATTTGACAATTGTTCTATGTACAAATTATAACAAACCATATAGACAAATTCCAGGCTATATGATAATACAGAATACTCTATAATAGCCTACAATGTCAGATAAGGGGACACCTAGGGATGTACCAAGGGTAAAATAGTCAGTCCCACATTGGGGGGGATAATGTCAGAGACATTTGAGGGAATGGGAACTAATGTGTTGGCTCCTGTACACATTTAAATTTAGTGGGAATAACAGTAAATACATGACACTTAATGTGTAAAAAATGTATTAGGCCTGTACACAACCAGGCATTATGTTCTTATGTGATTGTCAAGCAACTTTAGACTCTATAATGATTCCAGCATCAGCATAGACTACTTAGTCTCAAATGATTGACAAGCAGCCAGTAATATGCCTGCTAAAGACACTTAAAAAATATATACTATTAGCTCTAAATTCTCACCGGCCACGTTATTAGATACACCTGTTCAACTGCTCATTAACGCAAATATAATCAGCCAATCATGTGGCAGCAAGTCGATGCATTTACGCATGTAGGCATGGTCAAGGTGATCTGCTGAAAAAAAAAGCAATGTTGATGGCAGAGGTCAGAGGAGGATTGCCAGATTGGTTCGAGCTGATAGAAAGGCAACAGTAATTCAAATAACCACTCATTACAACCAAGGTATGCAGAAGATCATCTCTGAATGCACAACACATTGAACCTTGTAGCAGATGGGTTACAGCAGCAGGAAATGGAGGCTACAATTTGTACGGGCCAACCAAACTTGGACAATTAGGTATTAGCAAGGTGTACCTAATGAAGTGGCTGGTGAGTGTATACCAACTGTGTTTTTTAAAATGTACAATTAAGTCCCATGCATAGCTTTGCCATATGGAAAACAACAGATTGTAGGCCAGTAGTCTATTCACAATAGAAAAACTTGAACACTGAGAACCATAACATGTTACACTAAACAGGTCCAGAGGGCTATTCTGTATTATAAACTTGATTGTCTGATAGCCATGGTATATGAGACTGTATACCATGGGTATGAAATCACATCAAATTTGACTTCTCTAAACACGTTGGATACCGGTTCATAAAAGCTGTTGGGGTTTCATTTATATATTGCCAATATACCATGGTTAATCGCTGTCTCCAGGCACTCCGCAATGCATCATGCCTTTGAACGGCTCTTAGCAGTGGTATACTTGTGCTTTATAGCAGTATATTATGTATCACTCACCTCAGCATCCAATCTACTGTCACTCACATTTTTCTCTTTTCCTGACTCTTCCTGGACATCCCCTCACAAAAGCAGTTCAGAGTAATTAATGCCAGTATGGTGTCCTGTATTACAGAACATGCAAAGAAAGAATGTCAGCTGCTGCTGTAATTCTCCTGTTCATTATCGTCATGTACTGCTGTAAAATGCAATGGCAACTAAATTCTAAAGGGATGAAAATTATGAACGAAAGAATAAATGTAAGAGCTGTCTGATTTCTAGAGTTGGATCCCCCAATTCAGAAGATAGGAAAGTGGCACAAGACGCTAGCTCAGATCTGGGGTGTATGGGACTTAAGCTGTAACCTCTCAGAAAGCCTGGCTAGCTAATGATAGAGGCTACAGCACTGTTCTGTACAGGTTTATTAACTTCTAGCTAGCCTGTATTGGATATTAGTTGTCTGTGGCTAGCTTGTCAGACGTTGGATTAATCCAAACTGTATTGTAATTAAATAAAGATTAAAATCTAATTTTTTACTAATAGTACAAGTCAAAATTCAAGTGAAATGCAAGTCCAATTGCTTAAGCACCAATCGTTATCTTTGAAGATGCCAAACTGTGGGTATTTACCATCCATAAACAAGGCGAAACAAGGTATGTCTAATTTCTGCTCCGAACTCACGCGTTGGACCAGACATACGTAGCTACAACGGTAAAGTGTAAAACATGATATGGATTTTTGGAGAAATCGATTTCTTCGTACACTACAGTATAAAGCAGGTGGAATGGACTTAGAAAGTATACTGACCAGTTATTGGGGGAGACAAAATGTCCTTCTTTGAATACTGGGGGGGCCGTGTCCCCCTGTCCCCCCATACAATTACGCCTATGGGATGTACTACAAAATGTGTTACAACTTTAATGACTACCAGTAGATACTACAACTGTTTTTATCATATAACTGGCCCTGTCTTTACAGTGACGCATATATCAGTCCTATTTTGCACATAACGCACAGGGGACTTTTCCATCAACAGACGCACGTCAGTAAATTAGGGAATGAACTTGCGCTCCCGGGGCGGTTCAGCGAAAAGAAGAGGTGTGTTCCCCCGCAAACGTTCCCTGGTGCTATTTTGCAGTTCCCGAAAACAATTCCACAACAGACCAGGGAAAACCTAGTTAAAAGTCAGTGGTGTGTTATTCAGATGCTATTTTATGGGCTCATGTTGGCCGTAATGTAGTGTGTGCACATTGCACATACACTTTGCTCCTCTCATCTGCACAGACGCAGCCGTTCCCATTATTGCAACCCATACATAATTAAAAGGAAAAGTTACCACACGAGTGGTAAATAGGCATACATCTAGTGTACACATTTACCTAAATTATTCAGAATTAATTATTCGCACTGATATACATCAACCACAAGGGAACCCATTCAATCAACATACAAGTAATTTGCGATGCAAATAGTAAAATCACCCATGTCTTTGTGAATTACCCTGGCTCAAGCCACGACTAAAGACATGGCTGATGACACCATTTATGATGCAGCAACAGTGTGTGAAATGCTGTTTAATCGAAAATACACACAAACACGCAGTATAGCCTAATTGAATGAACATTCTTTGTGGCTTGTTGTGTTTTACACAACATTTCCATGAATCATGGATGTGTTGATGACATAAATTAGGAAATATTAGAGGACTTAAGGAGATTTGAGCAACAAGGTCCATAGCAACGGGGTCTACCACCGCCTACTCATAGCGTAGTTGTCAGAATTCCTTACTAAAAGTTGCCCTCAGCAGCTCTGTGAATAGGTTTTAAGAGGAAACTCCTCACTATAAACTTTTAGTGTTGTTTAGGAGTCCTTTTAGCGGCAAGATAGAACATTTTATGAATACAGGCCCAGATGTCTTAAATAGGCTGCAGTATTTATTAGGGAATCCATGTGACTGTGCTTAGTGAATTTCTGGGTTTTCTGACTGAACTGCTTTGCTTATTTCAGAAAGGAAACATCTCGTATTGGTTAGACCACTGATGAAGAACAATGCTAAAACGGATGTCTTGGCATTAGGTTCTGTACTTTAGGGTAACTCACTGCCATAGTATGATCATGTGCATAAGGTGCTACTATTAACAACATAGATGAGTGCAAATATGAATAACAATATGTATAGGCAATGAGCAAGGCACGCAGTACCAAACCCCTATAACATCAGACACAGCGTGCAATAATGGGTATGAAATGTTTGACTTACACTTACTTCTTGTAAACACTTTTAGACTAGCAGATCATTATAGCACTGCCTGTTTCCTCGCAGCAGCAAGAAACCAACCAATTTGATGGGGGTATATCTGTGATCGTGACAGCAAGAATAATGTCACTCACCATTGCAATATACAAGCTCCCAGTTCAAGAATCAGCATCAGCAAACAGGGGTTATCGAGATGGGCAAACCTCCAATGGCAAGTGTATAGGACTCTGGGTTTATGAAGACGACCCATAGAATGCATACTCGCAACCAGTTCACCCAATAAAAAAAATACTGTACACCGGGACGAAGACCGCAAGAACAGAAGCACCAAATGTGGCTCCAAATACAGTATATGCCCAGCTGGAGACCACATGAGAATATTGCAGTTCCCGAATGGCCTTTGCACCCACCGCACCTTGCATCTCTCTTAACCAGCAATATATCATAGCATGCCACATAGTGCCTAGCTGAGCCACATGAACCAGTCATACAATGGCGGTACAAACGCAATTGTGATATCACGACCGATGTTGCCCCCAATTGCATTTTACGAGCTCTCAGACCAAAAATGTATTTTCAAAAAACACTTTGTAGTGCCTCGCCGAGGCAAGATGATTAATTTTGACGAATGAGAATGAACTGAGCTTAGCAGCCCCCAACCACCTTGGTGTATGTAATTAACTGAACTACAGACCTATGCCATTCCTGAAAAAGGAAGACCCCCACCAACCACAAAATAGCAACATGGCGTAAAAAATGTAACCAGCTTAATTATTTCTCACATACTGGAAAGCTGAATAAATACATTTGCTATAGTGGGACCTACACTAGCAGGCACATAAAGTTATTTGACTTGGCTACAATATCTCAGTACATCAAGCATATTTATATTAGAACAGCCATCAAAGTATACCTCGCTAAAACCCATTGTGTGCTTCTTATTGCTAGCCATTCAGAATTCTCTTCATAGATAGTGGAAATACTGAGGTATTGTAATAAGACATTTGGGAAAGATAAGGAATGTAAACCCACAGATTCGAAATTGGGCGCACCTGATATAAACTCCTGAATTAAAATAAGACTGCATCACTGCATAACAATGAATCCTAGAATGCATATCCCTTGATCATGAAATTGTCTATTAGCAAAACATGTTGCATGGCTGAGAATCATGAATGAAGAGAACTGATGATCCTTGAGTGGATGGCAACTCATTATAAGTCATCTTTTTATTCCCTACCTCACCACTGCGTGCCCACATTGAGCATGCTACGCACCTTAAAACCATTTTGCCTGCAAGCCAGTATGTTTACAGATAATTATACACATTGCAATGCTTTTACTGGAGC
>JACXGM010020479.1:0-17783 GCA_016801145.1 Umbra pygmaea | reverse complement strand
CTTCACAATCAGCATTTGTATTCTGTGTCTCCATTGTTCCATTTCTCATTAAGCTACCTTAACTTTGACTTAACTAGCACATTGTCGAGTACCTGCAGAATCAAAAATATATAGTATTTTCACAAAATTTACATAAAAAATAATCAAAGCAAAATACAAGGCACAGGTAGGATAATGGGAGTGGATTATGCTTCTGAATTTGTCTAATGAAATAAAGAAGATTTTTGGCACAGATTAACATACTTTAACTACAAATTCTATGTGACATCTGGTAGGGAAAAATAATGTTAATTGCAGAGTAATAAAAGCAAGGATTGTCTAAAAAACGGCTAATAGAAGAGTAATTGAGACTGCCAAAGCACTTTTTATCCATTAAGTAGTAGTATCCTATTGTCTAGTTAAAAATATACATTTCTATGATCAAAGTGCTGTTATGTACCTTTTCAAATAAAATCCTCTATCTAATGTTCCTTTTGTTGTAGAGGTTATTTAAAATTGTGGATCACTATCTTTTGACATTCATAACCTAGGGACAAGCATGCCTGTTGAACAGCAGAGTGAAAGAAAGATAAATTGTCCAGTTCAGTAATTTCAGATGCCCATGTATTATTCTTTCTTGGAATGAATGATAAATTCCACACACTGTTTTAATACCATTTGAAGTGTACCGGTACATCCAAACAACAGAAGAAAATAGAATGAATATAATGAATTATATTGATCTCGCACTCAAAGTCATCATCTTATAAAAGGGTATGCTAATGTCCTCGAGACATCTGAGAAATTTTGGAGAATTCACCAGACTGGAGTATTTCTATGCTCCCATTTCTATTTCTGCATTTTATGTACAGCCCTTGCCTCCAGCAGAGGAATGCCACTAATAATTCAGCTCCCCAAAATGAAATGTCCTCAAGCAGGCTACCTTCCTTCTCAGGATGTCATTACAATCTTCTACTATCTCTAGGGTTAGTCAACTAATAGTACTATATTTGTCTGATAGAACCAACAATAGTGTGGCCAATGGGAGCCAAATTTGTTATATTTAAGTTACACCAAGTAAAATGCAAAATATCAGCATCAATTAAATAAATACCCCCAGCTCTGGCTCGGAATATTAGTTTCTCTATCTTGCATTAATTCTACGTAGAACCACATTTGGGCTGAAAGAGATAAGAAACTAGTGTTTAACTATCGGAAATGTAACTAATAAATTATAGAGTGTCATGTTGCATGTGTTATTGTGGTTGAAGATGGAGACAGATGCAGGGAGGAGAGTTTGAGATGTTTATTGCACACACAAATGTGAGGAACTTGATATAGTTTCCTTTAGGTACTGACTAACATGTGAAATGTAACTTCACAATTAATATCTACTGCTTACTCTGCTCTAACGTGGCATAAACACAATAGCAAATATACAGAGCATACACCTGGCTCACAATACCATATACATTACGACAATTAGTGGTGAAGACACTATTAGTAATGAACACTCACAAAGTCTGTCAGTTCCAACAAACAACCATAAGGGCATTGATCCTTACATTACATCCAACTTAAAACAGGGATAAATGAATCCACAAATAACGTGCCCGAACCTCTGGACACTAAAAGCTATAAAGCCTCCCTGATTACCAAACTCCAACTGGTGTGGGATAATTAGCTAATCCAATTAACTTGTGTAATAGGATCACCCAAGAGTAACCAGCTGCGTAAGCTATTGTCCAGAGGGTGGTGTGCCAAATCCGTAACGCAAGTGCAAACAGAAACCAAAATATCAATTAATATTTCAACATAAATATGCCATGGCACATGAAAGTCCTCATATGTCGTGACAGTACCCCCCATGAAAGGCACAGCTCAAGTCGTCCAAAAGACAAAAGTCCCGAGAGTACACCATATGCCACCAGCAGGCACAAACAAGAAGGGTAGGGTAGAAGGACAGACCCACCATCCCTGGGAGAGGCCTATTCCTTCAGGCCATAGTAGCACCCCAACAGGCACCTGTGCAGGAGGATGATCCACCGGTCGTCAGGTTTCTCAGCAGACCCCAGTGATGGCACAGCAGACCCTAGTGATGGCGTAGCAAACTGCGGTGGTTGAGTGCCCACCGGCTGCTGAGTGGACTTCTCCTCCTTCCACCGCATAACTCTGCTGAAGGTGTTAGGAGGATCTCTGACCCTTTGTGCCTGGCTGCAATAATCTAATGCTAAAGGCAGGCAGTGAGAGCTTGGCAGATTACTCCTGTGGGTCTCCTCCTTGTTGTGTTATCCTGTCATGATATGGTATTGTTGTTGTGTTGGCGAGATGGATACAGGGAAGAGTATCCAAGATGTTTATTGAACACTAAACATGCGGAAACCCTTCATAGTATACTGGAGTTCAGATGAACATGGTGCATAGGAGCTGCACAACAGATATATCTGTCTACTATGCTCTATTGCGGAATAAACGTGCTCACAGATACAGAGCGTACACCTGGCTCAACCATACAAGATATCCTACTTCCAAATCTTAGTGGAGAAGGCACAAGTAGTAGAATATCTTCCATGTCCATCAGATCCATAAACTAAAGATGGTACAGGACTCCTCGTGTTAACAGCAACAGTGTCAGGAGTTTACAACTCACAATAAAGCGTGCCACTTTCTGAGAAACCAAGGGTTACATAGCCGTACTGATTACACTATTGCGTAAAGATGATCTACCCAGAGTAGATGGCTATATAACCTGGTGTCCAGAAGGTGGTGCACAATCCCAAATCAAACCATTAACATTACACAACACATAGTACACATACAACATATAAAGACATGTTTATGGCAGAAACCGTATATGTCGTGGAATCCAACCATCCTCACACAAGACACTCTTTTTTTTGTAATTCAACCATTTTGCAAAGCTCTTGAACACAATGCAATGCCAGACCAAAGTATGTGCTAATGATGCCAGCCAGCTTGTATGATAGTTTGGGCATTCATTCACATGTGCGGGTGGCCTATTACTCTGAAAACACCACAGAGAGTGCATAGAGAAAAACCAAAAAACATTGCAGGAGTCTTCATGGCTTATGAGTGTGCTATAGTGAATTCATGAGCACCCTTTACTGTAGGTCAACTGTTGACCAATAGTCTGTGTTGAATTTCTCACAGGCATGACAGAAAATGTATTTAAAGTCACAAAAGCCTCAGGGTTTTCAATGCTACTTTTAAAACTTGACAGAAATCCACAAAATTGACTATATATATATATATATATATATATTTACACACAATGGGCAGAAATGCCCCTAATAAGCTATTTAGGGGCAAAATCATATTTTTAAAACCTGTATGGTACATACAATGCTGTCGAAAGCAACTAAATAAAGAACACTAGCTGTACACATGCTTAAAATGAATCTATACTGTGAATCCAGGCTTGGTATATGAGACTGTGTACAACTGGTAAGACATTTCAATTTTACTGCTCTAAATGTTTTGGTAACCTGTTCATAAGACCTGTTTTTTTATCCTCGTCTAGCTGCATGATCCAGCTGAGCTCCAGCTGAGCTGCAGCTCTGGAGGGATGGCCTGACATTCTCCTGTATATGAACCTAAATTCACGGTTCTTTTAATGATGGCAAAATGTCCTGGTTCTCGTGGAACAAATCATGCCCAAACCATGACACTGCAACCAACATGCTTGACTTTTTTGTAATGTGGAATGCAGGGTTGGTTTTTTTCTATACAACATGATCCAAGGACCCAAATTGTCCTACTGTTGATTGATCTGTCCACAGAACTGGAACTAGAACAAAACTCATGAGTATAATCCTGGTGCTATTTAGCAAAGAGGTGAGAAAAGATGAGTAGTAATTTTGATTGAAGTGTGCAATTCTTCCTTCCTGAATGATTTTAATACAACTTGCTCATGAAGAGACATTTTCAGGATGGTCACTTGAGGCAAGATTCACTTCTGTCGCAAACAAACAACATGAATCCAAATGTTGCCTGGCAGTGAAGGGGACATTGTTCTATATAAAGAACACTAATCTCTGAAACACAGAAGTGTATTTTGTGTAATGTTATCAGTTTGTCACTTTAGTTCTGTGTTCCTATGCTACATGAATTTCAATATCTGGTCTGCCTTGAATAACATGAACAGGAACTTCCAAAACGCTTCAGATATGTCTCATTGGTTGTGTTCCAGCTCCGGGTTTAAGCACCACTTTTGCTCAATTGTGATTCAACCAAATAATCAGTGACAAAAACCCCAAAACCAAGAACAACACAAATCATTATTTTGCATATTTGACCCACTGCTGGCAGAGTTGATATAAAACAAAATCTGGTGGGATGAGAGTAACTCAGTTGGTTAAAAGGCACTATATTATTCCAATTAATTATTGTTACTTTTTAACTGAAGCCAATGTTTTGCCCAGATTTTTTGGAATAAAACACAAAAAGTATAGAACAGAGTTTAAAAGTTTAAGCATGAGTCCAATGTCAATAATAAATAATATTTTGTGTGAATAGAAAGAGAACAATATGCATTGCCTCTCCACTGTCCCCTGTTCCAAAACTATATGCTGACGAAGAGAGGCATAGCAGCTCTGCTCTGATATGGCCATAAAATAATCTCTGTCCTGCAGAGTCGGCACATCTCCCAACCGTTTGGGTCCTACGAGGCTTGTCCATGCCTAGCTCGCCATCCAGCAAACTCACACACTGCACCACAGTCTAACAGCTTACAATTCTCTGTGCTAAAAAAAAAACACATGCAGCATTGTTTGTTGTTTTGTCGTATTATATAGCTACATAGTTTTCTGATGTTCAAAGTAACCCAATGTCATCTGTTATTATGAGTTGTTTCCAAAATTATTAGGAAAATATTTTCCAGTCCTCTCTACATAGGTGTTTTGGCACAGCACAGAAGTACCACTTCCAGATATTTCATGAAAATGTAATGGAGATAAATCTATATAAATCATTGTAAAGTGTAGCAGAGAAGGAGTGCCCATCATTCAGGGGAAAACGGGGAGCAATATCTCCTAGAGACGGAGGCTCATCCATCATGGCAGGACCTTAATTTCAAATGTTTAGGACTCCTGCTTTTGATTGTCTAAGGTAAAAAAAAAAATATTCAAAAATATTTTCAACATTTGGATAAAACTGCCCTATATAGAGTTTGGAATATTACTTGTTTCGTCTTTGATCATAAAGTCACCAATCTCCATTTCTTTTTATTAAATTTTTCTGGTATGTTTCCCGATTTCTCTCCCCTCCCAATTCTTGTTCAATTTCCCTCAAACCCTGCCTTGTCAGCAACTCCGCAATCATTCCTCACTTCAAGAAAACAGCTTTGTGTGACATCACAAATGCATCTAATTTCAATACACTAATATTAAAAGTGCTATGTGTAGATTTTGAGCCGTAGCAATGGGTTTCTCTTTTCACCTGGACAGCTAACAGAGGCAGTGAAAAACTAAATAAATAATGGGGCGTAGTGGGCTAAGTCACTGCATTGCAGGAGAGTCTATGTCATATGATAGTCAGTGGTTCCAGCCTGACTATGGGTAATGACTTTCCCCGGACCTTCTGCACAAGGCAGCACAAATTGGCATAGCGCTGCCCAGGATTTGGGTTTTATAACTCAGAATATTTATCCTGCCACGTGGCTCTCCAGTGACTCCTTGTGGACGATTGGGAGCATGTAAAATTTCATTGCAGAAGTATTGTTGGTGAACGTAGTCATCCCGTGCATAATCTGAGTAAAGGCTTTTGTGTTGGATGAGCAGTGCGAAAATAATCAGTGGCTGGGCGATGTGGTTGGATGAACCATGTGCATTCCCCTCTTCCTCCCACAGATCTGTTCAAGGAGTTGTGGAGCTGCCGACAAGGCAGGGTTAGTGGGAATTGGGAAGGGAGGAAAATGGGGAAAAAAATAAAATAATAATAAATGATAATGACAGTACACTGGAGGCCAAAAGTTTGGTATAATCCAGGTATTTTCATGTACAGTGTATTTTCATAGAAATTGAAAACTTCATTCACCAAGGTGGCATGATATTGATTAGAAAATATTGTCAAAACGTGATTATTACAGATGAGCTAAAAGATTTAATCATTAGCACAATGAAATAATTGCTGCTGAAAACGTGGCTTTGCAGTTGTATGTGAAAAATTACACTTGGGGCTAAAAGTTTAGAATTACCCCAAAACTCCTCATGTTTTTGATAGAAAGTGATACCATCATTCAGTAAGGTGGCATTACATTTATTCATATACATAACCAAATTATTTACAATGTTGAAAATATCTATCACAGTTGTAAATTACATATTTTGTAATTCATTATTTATATACAACGGCAATAAATAAAAATGAAATCTGGTTCAAGTTGCAATTCAACCTAGCAGGGCCGGTATTTACAAAAGGAACATTTTAACATACAGTTGTGACCACAACAGTACATCTAGAATGTACAATGTCTTAAGCAGGGACTCGAAAAATGTATGAATGATACTTAGACGTTCATGAAAACAATATTTACATATTATTTGTAGGTTTGATTTGTATGGTATTGCTTCCACCAATTACTGATAAAAAAGCAAAGTTAAAGCAATGTGCTGTATGTCTAAGAGGGTTGTGTAAAAGGTAATAGCCAGCAAGTCTAGTATGACAAATCACATAACTTAACAAAAGAAGAAAAATATACTATGACAGTAAGATGAATTGCTTTAAAATTTGAGCAAAAAGCCTTGGAATACTTTAACGTATATTTACAGCTCCATCTGTCATTGAGTTTCATAAGTCATTCATCACACAACCCTTTGACATCACCAACCAATTGCATTTTTGTTTTGTTTACAAAAAAAGGCCTGAGATGCCTGCTATAAATGCTGAATCTTGTAATCCATTTTGAAAACCAGAAGACGTCAATTACGACAACCAGAATGGTTAATCACTATAGTCAATGACAAATTATTTTCTGCTCACATTTGAGGAACCCTGAATGTAAGCCAAAAGTAATGTGTCTGCCCCAAATCTAAAGGTTAACAAGTTATTCCAAAAATTAAGATTAAAAAAGAATACTGTTCAAACAACCTACAGATAAACCTGTAATTCAGCAATCTTTGGGTTTAAAATAAATTAACAACAGACAACATTTTACTTAGCACCCATATGCATGATGCATTGTACATTATCATGCATTCACTCATGATGTATTATAATGCAGTAATAATGAATTATAAGCATACCTATGAGTATAGATACTCATAAAGACTCATGAAGAATCATAATCCTGTATACTAATACTCATAATGAATTACAAATATATTAATAATGACATATAATGTACAGCATTACAATGATCATTAGGTAAAGTGATGAAATTGCTAAGCCAGATAAAATACAATACCAGAAAATAAGTTCCTATACCATCAATGAAGTGAATCTCTTCACATTTCACAATGACACAACACAATGCTCCTAATTTTTCTCATTTTTATTCCAGGGCCTTCATTGGTTTCTAACTCGGCACTCTTGTTTGTTCTTTGTTTTTCCGCATTGTGTGCCATGATATTGAAGGATTCTTATTATTCATGTTTTATATAATTATGATTTGTTTTTATCTTTGTCTTCTTTTTTAGTTATTCATTGTACAGCACTTTGGTCAGTTTTGCGCTGTTTGTAAATGTGCTTTATAAATAAAAATTACTTACTTAATTCTTTCAAACTTTGCGTTTTTCAAAAAGTGGAAAAAAAACATTACATTTGTCACTTTCATTATATGAAAAAAATACTCCTAAATAAAAGCTTAACAGTAAGATAAAGCATGCTGCCAGCAACTCAGTTATGGGTTTAATTCCAACTTGGGCCAAATAAATGCTTACACTCACTGGGGGAACATATTGGATGTTGGACTATTTTGGGGTAATGTATTGTGAGTGCCAAATTGCCAATTGCAGAATCTTGTGGCAATACTGTAAGTTGCTCTGTATAATTGAGCATCTGCTAAATGACTCAAATGAAAATGTGAAATAGTATGTTTGTAAGAAAAAAATAAGAGTAATAAAATGCTTTTTGCATTTATAAATCACTATGTTGCTGTACATTATAAGTCATACATCCACTTGTAAAGCATTATGGGTATTGGTTCTGTATACAGGATTATGATTATTCATGATTCTTTATGAGTGTCTATACCTTATTTATAGTGCATTATTATTGCATTATAATGCATCATGAATTAAATGTATGATACTGTATATATTATGCATTATGCAAATAGTTTTACCCAGACAAGAGTTACCCAGACATATTTTACAGACTGACAGCCGTAGTTGATGATTGTCTTAAATACATTGATAATACGATTTGGGGAATGTAATGTGCAGCTATAGAGATCATTGACCGTAGGGGTTTGCTGAAGAATTTCAATTCTATAGCTTCAAGACCAAGTCAACGCATTTAGGCATCTATACATGGTCACAACAATCTGCTGAAGTTCAAACCATGCATCAGAATGTGTGAGAAAGGGGATTTAAGTGACATTGAGTGTGGCATAGTTGTTGCCAGATGGGCTGTTTTTTTTTGAATGGTCAGAAAAAGAAAAAAATATCCAGTGAGCTGCAGTTCTCTGGACAAAAATACATTGTTAATGTCAGAAGTCAGAGGAGACTGGCCAGATTAGTTTGAACTGGTAAAAAGGCAAAAGTAAATCAAATGCAGAAGAGCATCTCTGAATGCACAACACATTGAGCGTTACAGCAGCAGAAGACCACACTGGGTGCCACTACTGTCAGCTAAGAACAGGAAACTGACACGACAATTTGCACAGTCCCACCAATATTGGACAATAGAAAATTGGAAAAATGTTACCTGGTCTGATGAGTCTTGATTTCTGCTGTGACATTCAGACGGGAGGGTCAGAATTAGAAGACTTATTTTAATGTTTTTATGACCGAAAAGTAGGAAGCATTGTCTACGGCATACAGTGCCTTGCAAAAGTATTCGGCCCCCTTGAAAATTTCGTTCTTTTGCCACATTTCAGGCTTCAAACAAAAAGATATAAAACTGTAATTTTTTGTGAAGAAGCAACAACAAGTGGGACACAATCATGAAGTGGAACGAAATTTATTGGATATTTCAAACTTTTTTAACAAATAAAAAACTGACAAATTGGGCGAGCAAAATGATTCAGCCCCTTTACTTTCAGTGCAGAGAACTCTCCAGAAGTTCAATGAGGATCTCTGAATGATCCAATGTTGACCTAAATGACTAATGATGACAAATAGAATCCACCTGTGTGTAATCAAGTCTCCGTATAAATGCACCTGCTCAGAGGTCCGTTGAAAGCACAGAGAGCATCATGAAGAACAAGGAACACACCAGGCAGGTCCGAGATACTGTTGTGGAGAAGTTTAAAGCCATATTTTAATACGGAAATATTTCCCAAGCTTTAAACATCCCAAGGATCACTGTGCAAGAGATAATATTTAAATGGAAGGAGTATCAGACCACTGCAAATCTACCAAGACCCGGCCGTCCCTCTAAACTTTCAGCTCATACAAGGAGAATGCTGATCAGAAATGCAGCCAAGAGGCCCATGATCACTCTGGATGAACTTCAGAGATCTACAGCTGAGGTGGGCGAGTCTGTTCACAGGACAACAATCAGTTGTATACTCCACAAATCTGGCCTTTATGGAAGAGTGGCAAGAAGAAAGCCATTTCTAAAAGATATCCATAAAAAGTGGCGTTTAAAGTTTGCCACAAGCCACCTGGGAGACACACCAAACATGTGGAAGAAGGTGCTCTGGTCAGATGAAACCAAAATCAAACTTTTTGGCAACAATGCAAAACATTATGTTTGGCGTAAAAGCAACACAGCACATCACCCTGAACACACCATCCCCACTGTCAAACATGGTGGTGGCAGCATCATGGTTTGGGCCTGCTTCTTTTCAGCAGGGACAGGGAAGCTGGCTAAAATTGATGGGAAGATGGATGGAGCCAAATACAGGACCATTCTGGAAGAAAACCTGATGGAGTCTGTTAAAGACCTGAGACTGGGACAGAGATTTGTCTTCCAACAAGACAATGATCCAAAACATAAAGCAAAATCTACAATGCAATGGTTCACAAATAAACATATCCAGGTGTTAGAATGGCCAAGTCAAATCGAGAATCTGTGGAAAGAACTGAAAACTGCTGTTCACAAACACTCTCCATCCAACCTCACTGAGCTCGAGCTGTTTTGCAAAGAGCAATGGGCAAAAATTTCAGTCTCTCAATGGGCAAAACTGATAGAGACATAACCGAAGCGACTTACAGCTGTAATGGCAGCAAAAGGTGGCGCTACAAAGTATTAACTTAAGGGGCCAGAATTATTTTGCACGCCCAATTTTTCAGTTTTATATTTGTCAAAAACGTTTGTGTAGACATTGGCTGAGCCAGGGCTCAAAGCGCCGTTGCCAGGGTACATGTGGTCCCGATTCGGGAGCTTAGACCACTATACCAACTCTGGCACAACGTAGGGTCAGAATTTGGCGTAAACATAATAAAAGCATGGATCCATCCTGCCTTGTATCAACGGTTCAGGCTGGGGGTGATGTATTGGTGTGTATTTTCTCGCAACACTTTGGGCCTTTTCATCATTTGAATGCCAGGGCCAACCTGAGTGTTGTTTCTGACCCTGTTCTTCCCTTTTAGTCCACAGGATAATGTGCCATGTCACAATGCTCACATTATATTATAGTTTTTCCCGATTGCTAAAACACTAAAAGTGAATGCTCATAACAAAGCATAGAAACCGTAACGTTTGCATGCATTTGGTACACTCAGGCACCAAATGAATAAAAACAATGTCGGCATGGCACCATAAACAATTCTGTAACACACGGTGCAAAACACTACACACATCGTGCATGTGTTACACACTTTGGCCAATGATGAAACAGTCTGCAGTCAGCACGTCCATTTAATAGTTAAAACACACACGACATTAGCAACAATCCCGCACACATAGTAAAACACTTAACCTGTAACTGAACAACAATCAGTCACTATATATAATTCAGATATGAGCACTTGTCGTGAGACAATCGTGAATATGGAGGCTGAAGGACCAAGGGGAAGGAGAAGATGAGGAAGAGACGGGAAGAGGGAGAGGAGAACGATGAAGATACGGGGAGGGAAGAGGGAGAGGAGATAGAGGAAGAGACTCTGGTAAAAACCAGACATTGGGACTGAAACATCATCGGCCAAAGGGCCATCAATAATTTCGCCGGGCAGTGCAGGGGCAACATCACCATGTGTGCAGCCATTAGTGGTCAGGGGGTCCTCCATCACCATGCCACCCTGGGTCCCTACAACACTGCACACATACTGACATTTCTGCATGCACTACATGCCGCGGTCACATAGGACCAACCAGTGCAGCCCATGTTTGTTGTCATCTGGGATAATGTCAGTTTCCACCTGGCTGCACTGGTCCAGGACTAATTCGCCAACCACAACCATTTCATGGTGCTGTACCTGCCCCCTTATTCCCCGTTCCTCAACCTGATAGAGGAATTATTTTCGGCATGGCGGTGGAAGGTCTATGACCGCCTACCACATGCATGCGTGCCACTCCTGCGAGCAATGGAGGAGGCATGCGGACACATCGAGATCCACGGGTGGATACGCCACGCCCGGTGATATTTTCCCATTGCCTGGCTAGGGAGAACATTGACTGTGATGTGGACCAGGTGATGTGGCCCAACCCCAATGAACGGAGTGATCCCTGACTTGTAATTGGAGTAGTTTTACTACCTGTAAAATGTATCACTGAGGCTTGGTTACGTTTTAAAAACTACAAATTACAGAAGTGTCTTGAGTAAAGTTGACCAGTGTGTTGTGTTGTGTCTGTTTGACTGTCTATTGTTCATGTGCATGTGTGTTAACTATCGATCTGAAGAGGGCCTTTTGTCAGAATGTTAAGTTTTGATTGCAGAATGGCAGTTTTGACATGGCAGTTAGACATTAATCTTCAAGTGTTGTGTGAAGCATTCTTGTGTGTTGAGTTTTGACACAATGAGCCAAATTATTCATTTTGTGTGTTAGCAATTGGGAAAAACTGTAAACTGGTTTATTGAACATGCAAATGAGTGTACTGTACTTAAATGGCCTCCAGTCACCAGATCTCAATCTAATTTAGCAAGTTTGTGATGTGGCAGAATGGAGGATTCGCAACATGGATGTGCAGCCAACAAATCTGCAGCTACGGATCAAAATGTTTGAGGAATGTTTCCAGCACCTTGTTGAATCTATGTCACGAAAGCTGAAAGCAGTTCTGAAGGCCAAAGAGGGTCTAACCCGGTACTAGCAAGGTGTACCTATTGTTTTTTGTAAGAAGTGTTGATGTGTTGAAGATACTAAATGGTTTGATCAAAGAGTTATCACAGCTTAGACAACTAGCAATACCCCAGACATGCCACCAGTTGCCATGCCCATAATTAAAGCCAGGAGATGAACAGCACTAAATAGAGCAATGACTACATACTGTAGAATACAATTCAGCATTTTTTGGGTTTCTTTACTCCCAATTTGTCATGTCCCATTCCCCTTTAGATCTTGTTTCATCGATACCCATCAGCAGGTGCGGGAGGGTCGAAGATCACGTTTCTCCAGACGTGTTTCTAAGCCATCAAATCTTTATCAAAATACTTGTTCGACATGGACATTGCTACACATGTGGAAGATTAATACATTTTCCAACTACAACTGTGATTGAATTCATAGGCGCCCAATTTGCACACATGAAGTTGATCGGGAGAGACATTAATAGGTTATTGTGAATTGTCAATTTGTGCCACTTCTAGCAGAGCTTCGGGGCATAGCCAGAATGCCACACAGTCGCAAATTTGATTCAGGGAACGACTGTAAAAGAGACTTTGTTCTCATTTGATTTCTCTGTTTAAAGAAAGGTTAAGAAAAATGTGTATTAAATTACATATTTAAAATCTTGCCAAAACAACCTGTATTGTTTCAACAGAAATTCCAAAACTTTAAAACATTTTCCTAATTTATTTAATAATAATTAACGATAAATATGTCATATTTGAAATAAATTGTCAGTATATTTTAAGTGCACTAAAATACTCCTTTACTATAAGTATACAAAAATATGAAATAAGTGGATAAATTTGAATAAACTCAAGTATACGCCTTAGTATGTCAATAGTGTTTATATACTGGTATTTAAGCTACATTCCACGACTTTCATAATAAATAAATAAAATACATGTCCCCCATTTTAGTCTGGAAGTGTAGTATATTGTTTATATGCAAAATCTAAGTAGAATCAATGTCTTACCACAGTTAGCTTGAAACACGGTAGTGTTTCTCACCGCTAAGATAGCCAATTCCCTTACCTAGCATCAGGCAGAGAATGGACAAGATATGTTTGCCAGAACTGCCAATCAAACCAGAGCTGTACATTGATGTCTAATGAGATTGCAGGGTAGTTGCAAACTCTAGACACGAAATACGAACCTAGACACTTCAGAGAAATAATATATGTACCAACAGCCTATATTCACATTCTTTAGAACCCAGAGGTCATAATAGCATAAATACAGGTCCTTCTCAAGAATTTAGCATATTGTGATAAAGTTCATTATTTCCCATAATGTAATAATAAAAATTAAAATTTCATATATTTTACATTCATTGCATACCAACTGAAATATTTCAGGTCATTTATTGTTTTAATACTGATGATTTTGGCATACAGCTCATGAAAACCCAAAAATCCCAAAAATCACAATATGCTAATTTCTTGAGAAGGACCTGTATTGCCTAATCACTGAAGGCATTTTTAAAGCACAACTTCAGTTGTTCCAAATTAATAAAAAAAAAGAAAAAAATATATATTAATGACTCCAATAAGTGCAAATAACAACTGTACATCTCATAAGTTCTCCCAAATTATGTTCTAGGAAACTATTTTGAAAACATGAATTATGTTATATGTCAACATATTTAGGGTGTTTTTACATTTCAGCTGCACATTTTTCTATTAGGCTATATTCATACTTCTATTACGTTGCCCCTGCATGTTTCTTTTAGTGGATTCATGGGAGAACCTTATACATTTCATAGCTTTCGAAATTATATTGCAACATTCACAATTAGGCATGAGAATACTAACGGTTAGGGTTAGGCATGACGCTACTAACGGTTAATGTTAGACATTACATTACTGAGGTTAAGGTTAGGATTAAGGTTAGGGTTAACATTACAAAAAAAGGACAATCGCCTGTCTACATCATGCAGCAATGTAGAACAAAACACACATAAAGTGTCCGTCTGGATCTGAACTTGCGACCACTTGCATGAAAGTTGCCGATACATATACGCCCATCCCCGACGTCCACCCTAGCAAAATCTACGCTATTTACACGCTACATCATGATCTTCATATGTTCATATTTTATGTTATTCAAGTGTCAAATTTAGTTCCCTACAAACATAATTTACCCTCTCATTTCAGTTTTACAAAATAGTTCCCTCAGAATGTATTTCATGTGATTTTGGGCTCACAAATAAAGTATATTTGAACTAGGCTAAGCACAATTACTATAGTTAGGGCCCAAGCCGAAGGCGAAGGCCCTATTGTTTTTCTAAAGATTATTAGGGCCCAAGCCGAAGGCAAAGGCCCTATTGTTTTTCTAAAGATTATTATTATTATTATTATTTATTATTTTTTTTCCTACCTTTTGGGCACTTTTGGGGCCCTTAACATGCTGTAAAACTCTTGAAAATTTGCACATGGGTCAGAACCCGTGGCCATCAGAACCGGGCTGAAGCTGGTACCCGGGCGTGGCAGGGGGGCTCTCTACCGCCCCCTGGAACGGGATTCGAACACTTGTCCATATATCAAACATGCTTGCATGTAATAATATGAAACTTGGTACACTTATAGATCTCATCGGGCCGAACAACTTTCGTGCTCTAAGTTTTACGTCAGCCCAACAGTAAGCCGGTTATTATGAGTGGTTTATGGGTCGTTTATGGGTCGTTGTAAACGCCTCCTCTAAAATTTAAAGTACTTCTCCTAGGGAATTCATCCATTTGCCCCCAAAGTCGGTGTGCACGAAGACGAGACATTGAGGATGCTAAATTACAAACAGATTTTTGATATCTCTAACGGTTTGGCCCTGGCGAGGAAACAGATTCATGGCGAGAAAAGAAACACAAAACTTTATAACGTCTGCATACATTAACCGATCTTGATGAAATGTCAGAAGTGTGTTTGTGCTAAGAGGACAATAAGATGAATGTAACTATTGCGAGTCAAAGTTATAGCGCCACCAACTGGCAGCAGGAAGTGTGTCACTTTCGAAATGCTTTTGGGAAAAGTGGGGTGTTTAGTTTTACCTACAGTAACAACATTCAGTATATAAATTTGTCTCATCAAGCCGGACAACTTTGTAATTTACAGTCATTAGCTCCGACCAACAGGAAGTCAGATATTTTGGTGAAAGTCAGGGCTGGTGTCTGTGCTTATGTAGGTGTGAGTGAGTTTGCCTGCCTGTTAACTGTCACAAAATCATACATAGTGTTATACTGCCCTCTTGTGTCTAAAATTAGACTACTAGAGTAGGCGAGAGGAGGTAATCGGCTCTTTTACCTCCAGGGCAGGACATCGTAATATCAATTCAATACACTTCTATGTTTTCATACCTTTTTCATCGTAGTTTCTTATTCGCCAAGACAAATATCATAAAATGTCTTGGATTACCATTGTATTATTTTAATCTATACTTGTAAGAACATAATGAATGCGCAGTGTTGTTACTGGTTGCTACAACAACACAGTGGCGTAGGTACGGGTGTGCCAGGGTGTGCTTGTGCCAAATAAAGAGGCAGCTGGCACACCCAGAAATCAGATGCATAATGCAGTTTTTCTTATAGTCTTGGCAAAGTTTTTTTTCTAAACCTAGTCTATTATGGTCCAATTATAATATTTGTTTATTTTAAATAAATTCTTATTTTGTCGTTAGAAAACAACATCTAGATCCACGTAGGCCTAGTGTATGAGCGAAAATAGCCGCCAACGTGACCCCAGCGAATTTCACGGGAGACTAGCAGTGTAGTAGACTGAAACGGAGTAATAGGCCAACACATTCCGCAGCTATTCTTGAGCGGATTGTGCTAGTGCAGTGCGATACATCGAAATTGTGCGGTTACAGGTACAGACCTTATGCATAGTGTTGCGTTTGTTTGTGAAATGTATTTTAATTTATGGTCTGTTTGATACAGACCAACATCAGTGTATTCCCTTTCATTGTAGAGACGATAGATCGAGTATATTTACTATTTACACCTACAGACAACAACCAAGTATTGTAACATTGATCAATTTACACACTCTGTACATGTACATTTTCATATTTGTTCCCGTGACCGTTTAACACTGTCAGGATTGCAAATGAAAGAACACAATAAATAAAATTGTTATACACGATCAGCATGAAGCAACATTGGTTTAATGGAATACACAATTGTAATTATAGTCAGTGGTGTCGGTGAGACTGATGCATTAATAAATACACTGGTGGCATTTTTTCCCCAGCTTTCCTTCCTGCTTTATGCCTGGATTATTTTTGTTTATGTGCTCTTCAACTTTCTCTAAAATTATAATTCACTACAGTTCAGCAAAATATGCTGCTCTCATAGACTTGTCCGTGTCTGCGATTGGTCCTATGGTGCACACACCGCCGCCCCTTTTGTGAACGCGCTTGTCAGTAGATTGGGAAATCCTATGTTGATTTAATGAATTGATAACCACCGTCGTGACATCTCATATTTAGTTCGCAATTGTTAGGTTTAGTGAAGCTATGAAAGGAAATCCAGGGCATGTGGAACATAGCTTCGTAGTATAGGCCTCTGTTTTGTAGAGAAAAATCGATGTGGCACACCAAGTTTTTGCTACTGCAACAACACAAACAAAATTTTGCAAGTGCGCATGTCCATTTACATTTACGGTCCTCTCTGAAAATAAAGTGCTAGTTGTCAATCACTGTGTGTGTGGTTTTTAAGTTAACATTATTTTGTCGGCTATAATGTATCAGGAGCATGATGAATTATAGCTGATAACATAATATATGCTTCCCAATACTATAGTGTTATACATTTCTGTACATGACAAAATGAAAGCACAAGTTAATATCACAGTCATTATAAATGTCCAAGGGTTGTCATTTTAAACGAAGAACGCGTTGCAGATGGAAAACAGGAAGCCGCATCTCGTTCGTCCAATGATTTGTTCCAAATGTCATCTTCAATTCTCCAAGTTGTATGTACAACGACCTGATGGTAAAGCGAACATCAAATGTGTTTAGCATAAGAGAATTATAACCTGAAATTATGGACAACGTTTTATTCTTTTATACTTCCGAAGCCAGAATTTCAAGGATGCTACGTCATCAAAGTCCGTCGAAGGACTGTTCCAATGTAAAGGATCCTCAGAATTTCAACCAAGGACTGAGTCCTTCATTCTGAGAATTTTCCATAGAGAGTAAAGTGTATCCTTCGTGCTCCGAAATCACCCACAATTAGCCTTTCGCCGAGCCCCGCCCCCCTTAGTTATTGTTGCTACGCCCGACAAACAAATGGTCAAACACCCGACCAGTGCAACAGATTGCCATAACGGAAAAGGTATACCGTGCGTGTCAGTTACCTTTTTTGGAGCATTAACTCTGCGATATCCTCAAGATCGAGGCAAAAGGGGTTACAGTATGCAGTGGA
>JACXGM010020478.1:0-17783 GCA_016801145.1 Umbra pygmaea | reverse complement strand
GCTGGAAGGAGGCCTCGGGGAAGACCCAGGACTAGGTGGCGAGATTATATCTCCAACCTGGCCTGGGAACGCCTCGGGATCCCCCAGTCGGAGCTGGTTAATGTTGCTCGGGAAAAGGACGTTTGGGGTCCCCTGCTGGAGCTGCTGCCCCCGCGACCCGATCTCGGATAAGCGGATGAAGATGGATGGATGGATGGACCACGTAACATAAAGGGCTCTATTAAACAATTATTGTATCCATGTACTAGGGCTGTGCAATTAATCAAATTTTGATCGCGATTTCAATTTCAGCTCCTAACGATCACAAAAACAGTGTAATCGAGAAAAAACGATTATTTTGTACATTGCATTTTCTAAAAAGTCTTACGATCTGTTCGAATGACACACACAAGCGCATTTTGTTTCTCCCAAAACTGAAAGTAAAACTCACTCAGTCGTCTATTAAAGACACATTTTACAGTGTAAATCCATATCCATCGTGCGCGCAGGCACAAAAAAATAACACATGCCGTTGCATACTTTTTAGGCAAAGATGTGTGACCCATTAGAACATTTGAGAACGACATTTCTAGAATGTTGTTGCATACTTTCGACAAGCGTTATAATTTGCCATCTCGCCACAACTTTACCAGAGTTGCTCTGCGTGCTTTATATGAGAAATGCTGTGCAGTAGTGGCGACAAAGGCAGAGTAATGATCTATGGTCTACAGTATTTTATATTACAGCAAGGTGATTGCAGCAGCTTCATGAGTTTACCTCACAGCAACGCAGGTACTTTGTTTGTTTGTTAGTTAGCTTATCAGCTTTGTCTGTTTGAGTCTTGTTTAGGATATTTTATTTGTGTCCTTGCAGCGTTGTACTGAAACATTTTTCTTTAGTATTAGATTGCGCATCTCTACCGCAACGAAAATAACGACCCACCACTATTGAGCAGTTAATCACGTTATTGTTCTTGGTTTCATTAGCACAGGTGTAGTGTAGAGCCATGTATTACTTTTGAACAATTATTCTACAGACTGTAGAGCCATGCTTCGTGTTACTTCTATTCAGTAGTTTGTTTGAACTGCTGTTTGCGATTCTACAGCAGACTTAATTAAGCACAGTGATCGTGCGCACATAAAAAACCTGCAGGCAAACAATAAAATAAGATATGTTTAGAAGTGTTAATTTATTGAATATAATAAATATAAATAACTTACTTGCAAATGTAATTGAAAGACATTGCTGTCTAATCAAATTCAAACAAACGATGTGTGCTGGTCACCCTCAACAAAGTCAGAAAATGCACCCACTCCTGACGTCAGAATATTTTCACTGTTTTTCAAAATCCACAAATGCAAATTTCCAAAGTCAATGAGTAATCGATTTAAATATTCGTGATTTCAATATTGACTAAAATAATCGTGATTATGATTTTTTCCATAATCGAGCAGGCCTACCATGTACAGCTTAAAACATGGTACGGTTGTAAAAATTTGCATGATGATTGCGGTATCAATGTTTGTCTTCCGAAGCAGGATAAACCATATGAAAGGCACAAAACCCTAACCCCTGTTCTACTTAGCTGCCATTGAATGCAATGTAAATCTATCATTAAACTTCCTCCATCTAGTTTGGTTTCACATTTCATCACAATATTTTTTTTCAGTTTTTTTTGGATTAATGTGCTTTTGACCAATTTAGTTGATCCTATTAAAGGCAACTAGCCACTGTTTCTATAAACACTAATGTTACAGTGGCTTCTGAACAAAATTGATAACAATGAATAGAATGAAACTGAGAGATGGAGGGTATCAACCACCCCAAATGGAGAGAGTGCACAATTAAACAATTAAAGATTGTTTTAAGTATCAATGAAAGCTTTCAGGATCAGGCAGCTTTGAGTGGCATATGAACAGTGTATGTGCATTGACAATTCAAATGAAATGTTTAAGGGGTGTTAAATGTACCTGTGGAATTTAGGGATTACTGGGAAAAATGACCTGCAATCAACTAATCAGCATCCAAGAATCAAAAAATTTTGTAAATGTAAATTATTTGAGCCTTATCCGTAGCTGCAGAAAATGAACATGTGTTACCTGTTCTCAGAGCTTGTTCCAACAATGCATAATAATGTGTTACTTGTACACAGAACTTGTTCCAACAATGCATAATTATGTGTTACTTGTACACAGAACTTGTTCCAACAATGCATAATAATGTGTTACTTGTACACAAAGCTTGTTCCAACAATGCATAATATTCTAAAAAAGCTACTCTCGATGTTACTAGCTGAAGAAGTTGATAAAACAAGAAAATGAGCACAAGCAACATTGGATTCCTAATACTATAATAAATTACTTAATTGATATGGTGAAAATAGTTTGATCAACTAGCATTACAGTATATGTACATTAGATCATCTGAGATAACATGCTAGCTGGCTAGCCAATTAACATTCTTTGAGGGGGTAAATCTCCATTACACTTTCCAGCATTTGCTAGCATTTCAAATGTGCTACTTGCATAAAACTTTGGCACTGCTCTGATATTAAATTATTTTGTAAATTCATTATTGTAACTTGTACATTTTTTTGTTGGTATTTCTGCAAAAGTCTTAGAGGAATACAGCTCTGGAAAAAAATAAGAGAGCACTGCAATTCTTTCTTAAATCAATTCCATTAAAATCCGGTGGCATAAATTCACCCAACAATGTAAAAGATTGTGCCAAGACACATGAATGGCAATTATTACAATTATTATTATTATTATTACACCAAATATTCATTTCTGAACTCATCCTCAGTTAACACATTAGTATTGTTTCAAAAAAATGAATATAAACTAATTTCTTTATTACATCTTTTTTGTTATTTTAACCAGTTGTGATTTTCTGCAAATAAATGTACTGAATGACAATATTTTTATTTGGTATTTAGAATATTTTTTTCAGTAGTTTTTGGAATAAAACAAAAATGTTAATTTTATCCAAATACAAACCTAGAGTAAAATTAGTCAGTAGTAAAACCAGAGATTAATGATTTTTTAGTGGTCGCTTAATTTTTTCCAAAACTGTATGGACTTATGTGCTAGGTTCCCGACTTGTGAATTCACAGACGCCTTCAATGCACACAAGGAGTTGCTCTAGAGCACTGTGACAAGTTATTGTGTGTGACTACATACCTGTCTACCTCGTGGATTGTGTGACAATTTGCGGTGTGCTGACAATTCAGATCCCCAGGTATTGTCGGTATGCTGCGACCAGCATATGAACCCTGGACACCTTGAGGTCAATACAGTTTTTGATAATCCTCCAACTGTGATTTCAAAAGTTGTGATGTCACTAACAGTCTTGAAAGACACACTGAGTTAACGATGGGGTTATATGGGGTAAGCCGAAAGGAATTATCCAATGTTTGGTCACATGGTCTCCCTAGAACTTCATTCTCATACATTGTATTCCCGTTTGTCTCACCCTGTGAATGTATTTTTCTATTTGTTAAGACTCCCTCCTCAGTTCCATGGTTTCTCTCTGGCCCTTTGTATTGTGCAGTCAGCAAAAAACCCTGTTCATTCCCTTGGCCATCAGATAAGCGCATTCTCTGCTGGCCTGATTGATAGTCAGGAGCTGCCAGCAGAATAATGGTGCTAATTTACCTAGCAGATGACCGATAGTGCTGAATAACCTTTACTGAGGTGAAAAAAGTGCCACTTAATTAGGTTTGGTGACTGGCAATTGTATCTCTTACATCAGACACTATGAATTTCACTCAAACATCCATTTAGTATTTTTATTATGCTTATAGTGCAGTATTTGTCTGTTGAAGCCTTAGCAAGTTGAACGAGTGATGCTTGAATGAATACAGATTTGCACTTTTTCTGAAGAATGCCTGCCTGAAAATATCAATTTGTGTCTTGAGAACCGTTCCTTAAAGATTTAGAGAAAGTTTAAAAATCAATAGCGTGTGTGTAATGCTTGTGATTCCTTTTTGACAGCAATGGGGCTGTGGAGATCCAGAGGATCCCCCATGAACTGCATGTCTCAGCAGGCAACATGAAGAAGGATGTCCCCGGTCTCGCTGACAACCAGAAGAGCCAAGTCCGGTCGGACCACACGCCATGATTCTCCATAGCAAAGTCTTTGGACTGTAAAGGATTATAAACACTGACTTTGACACGACGGAATAACAAACTAATTTTTACACTTTTCCCTTCCTGTAAAGGCAGCTGCACTTCTATATGCTCTCCACAGCTACCCAGCTGTTGGATAGTTGCTCCACAAATACTTGGCCAACGACTGTTACTTAGCCTACTTTTGACTGTTATCACCAACACCAGCCTACTCTCTGTGAAAAGACACACCGCCGATTTAGAGGTGAACCTCTCAGCAGTGTGGAAAACTTACTTTTATCAGAACTTACTTTTGTATACGAACTGTGGCGCGATAGTCTAGAAACTGCCAATTATTCTTTTGACCCGAATCCAATTCGATGCAATCGAAGCAGTTCAGAATATAATATCCTTATCCTGTTCCTCAACCTTGTTGACCATGGATGTGCTGGGCTGGTCCGCAAGGCTGCAACTGTTGCTCTCGACCCTCCTGGGCGCGGTACTGGGCCTGGAGTTCACTGGTGCCCCTGGTCAGTGGGCACGCTACCTCCGCTGGGATGCCAGCATACGCAGCGACCTCAGCTTCCAGATCAAGACGAACATGTCTACGGCGCTGCTGCTTTACTTCGATGACGGCGGCTATTGCGACTTTTTGCAACTAATGGTGGTGGAGGGAAAGCTGCAGCTGCGCTTTAGCATCGACTGTGCCGAGACCGCCGTGGTGACGGAAAAGCGGGTGAATGACAGCAGCTGGCATTTCGCCACACTGAGCCGCAACGGCCTGCGGACGGTGCTGGGGCTAGACGGCAAGGTCAAAGGGGATGAGGTGCGCCCCACTGGAGGTAGCCGGCAGCACATGAAGATCGTTAGCGACCTGTTTCTGGGCGGAGTGCCTTTAGACATCCGCACGTCAGCCCTGACGCTACCTACGGTGCGTGACGCCCCGCCCTTTAGCGGAACGATCTCCGATCTGAAATACGGGAACACGGAACCGGTGCTTCTCAACAGCCTGAGGATCCGTTTGGAGTCAGATGGGCGATGTACGGAGAACCCTTGCGAGAATGGAGGGAGCTGCGCAGTTGTGGATGGGGAACCAAAGTGTGACTGCTCTAAAACCGAATACAAAGGACGCTTCTGCAATGAAGGTAATGTTTCATTCACTTTTTGAATTTAACCCAAATTACAGACAGAGAATTGCCCCACTGCATCAAAGCTGTTCAACTTACCTGCCTCAGTTATAACCAGTAGACCTTTTACCTTTTACAAAGTGTTTTTGACCATTGTCGATTTAGATGTCGTTCTCTAAGACTGTGTGTGTGATTATGCCTGTGTGTTGGTAAAAGCCGTGTGCTAATCTAGGCATGGTTAGTGGTGCGTTTAGTCACTGAGGGGGTGGTTAATGGGGCCAGTCTGCAGGCTCTGATAAGGAGGCTTGTAAAGGGAACAGTGGCCTCCTGAACTCTTTTCTTAAGCCAATCACGTGGTAGCAGGTTTTAGAATCACATCCTTTTGTGTACCATTCTGGAACTGGTTTGATTCAATCAAAAAAACTATCACTGTCCTCTCTCTCCACACCTGGTGTTGGGCAGACCCCCTAATTCATTTTTTTTGGGGGGAGTCCTTTGCTTTATTCAACTGATTTCCTGGAAGAAGCTTAGGAGGGTTTTTTTGTGAATGTAGAGGGAATGCTGTCGGCCTTTTAATGCTAACTGCCTTTGCGGAATCTTTAAAATCTATATAGCAGTATGTTTGGGTGTAGGGAGATTTAAAAAAAATTGGTATATACATATGTATGTGCGGTGTCAGGCATTTGCTGTGTAAAAAATGTTACACTAATGTCCTCTTACAAAAATCATGTTGGAGTAATTGTTTTAGAATAATAAAAGGACAAATCTGTATGGAATTCTGATTGTGTTAACAAATGTAAGGTTTATAACATTTTATTGTTTTTCCCCTACTATTTTATTTTGTGCAAGCCCTTTAAAAATGTAGGCTTTTCTCCTTACCCAACATAAAGGCAATTTACATCTGTGTTGGCATCAAGCCAACATATAAATGGACTGACAAAAGGGCAGTGGATCTGTAACGCAAAGATTACACTGTTTTCATGTCCCGCTATGCTTTTAAAAGGTCAGGGTCTCATTTTCTTCTGTCTTCTCTCGATGAATGTTAAGCTGCTTTGTTTTTCTCAAATTATTCTATATAAGCCATTCAATCGACTGGGTGTACTGTATGTGGTTTTGTGTGTGTTTGTGTGTGTCTGTGTACCGAGCCTTGCCCGACTGGTTCTCTCCTACTGTACACACATTCTCACCAAAAGAGGCAGGAAAATAAAATGGCTGACCAGTTTACAACTGACAATGTTAAAATGCCCAGGAAAGTCTCTGAGCATTGAATCTTCATCAAGGCCCATTGAGAGCAAAAACATGCTGAATCCCCACTTCCAGACATTCATACAAAGCCTCCTACTTGGTGAAGCTAGGCTGGACAGGGATGTAGCAGCCTAGGTGGTGTGAGTGTCCATATCCTTATTTACAACCCATCAGTGGACCTTCTCCAGCTGATTTATGGCATTCCCCCTTGGCTGTGCTGTCTGCCTGGCTGGCTGCAACCACTGATAGGGGGCTTAAGTAGGGCCTGGAGCAGCCCTGCCAGTGGACCTGCCCTGGTGTAACAGACCATCGGGGAACCAGGAGCTCAGACCATCATGTAAAAATAAATAACGCTGTTTAGTTGAGTCCAGCCATATTTATGTGAACGATATGCCAAGGCACTGCCTTTTTACATATAGCCTAGCGACACTGGATCATAAATAGGGAATCTGCGCTTGGATAACCATAAATACACTGCACACACTCTCTGACCAATAAAAATGATCCCTCACTGATGTACATCACAGCTTTGTGAAACCAAAGCATAGATGCTGGCGTAGGCTACAAACAAAGTTAATATAATGTCAGTCAATAAAATATATTTTACAAAACCCTTTTTATATCAGCAAATAATCACAATTATTTTTTTACAGATACCTGGCCTAATAATATCCTTGTAATAAACATGTTTCAAGATTTTTATGCTTTGGCCCTCTTTCCTTCGTATGAGAGATGGGGAAAAACATGTGCCCATACCTGCTCTAGTCTGTTGTACAGTCTGGTGTGAGCCCTGTAGGCACAGCAACCGACACCTGACACGTCCCCAGGCAGAGCAGATGGCTCAAATGGCATGGACAAAGTGTTGCCATGGCCGCAGCGTATGTTCCACTCTGGTCTAGTCCATTGGCTGCAACAGGATTTACTAAAGGGATGGGACTAGGCTAGTACAATAATCTGGGATTAACATCCATGTAGAGACAATAATAATAGTTACAAATAATTGTTACTAATGACTTTGGCAACAACCCTCACTCAACCTGTCCAGCCATTTGGTTGGTGCTGTGTGTCTACCATCAGTTCACAAATCCTTTCATAATTACAATAAAATTAGACAATAAAAAATGGATTTTAGATATTGGCTTGGATTAGGCATTTTGTGATGCTGCTTAGCCATCCCTTTAAATTATATGATGAATTATCTGACTATGACTACAAAGAATTAACAACTTTATGGTTTACTATGTGAAGACGTTAGTGGATGAATATATAAACCAACAGAAATGTGTTTAAGCTCTTCTGTGCTCTAATAATAACAGAGCAGCAATCAGTTTTTTATGTTTTGGTTTTCCCATACCAGCTAAATGCTAACTGCTACACAGCAGTTTCATGAAGAATGCAAATAAAAACAGTTAATGTTCAAACATTATCCTTTCACTGTTGGAAGGAAAAAAGCAATACAGTGTCAATATTGTGTCGGTGTCAAAGTAGATCAAATAAAAATAAAAACAGAAGGAAAGCCAAACGAAGAGTGACACACAGAGCACATTATCACACCAGCCACACACCATTCTCCTTGCTAATCTGGCTAATTCCTCAATTCCCCTGTGTCCTCTCTGGAGACTAAGGCAGGAGAATGGCACTGTCAAGAGGTCACAGTGTAGACACACGTGCACCCACACTCCATTTAAACAGCTTGTCCTATGTTCAGGCAGACAGAATCTGCTCACTAACTAAATGAACTAATACACATTTAATTGCTGTCCGGTAAAATTGTTTGAATTTAATCTCTACATCTCTGATACAAATCTGATAACTGCCTGGTAAAATCATTTAAATGAATCTCTAATAGATCTCTGATTGCGGCCCACTGAAAGTGTTTAATGGAGACCGACTCCATTAGTCTGGTGGTAATTTCTTTCGTTTAATCACTTCCTGTGGTCGGGCTAATCACAAGATTTAAGTTGGTGCAGATTGGTGAGAGAGAACCAAGGCTTTCATTTCATTATATTTTTCTGCCTTTATCTTTACAATTTCCATTGTTCCAGTTATTAAACAACAGAAAGTGATGCTGGAGCACTGGTGTAGAATTATTAATGATCCCTCAGTTTTTTTGCACTTACGTGTTTAGGAAAAATGCTCCATTACACTGTTGTTGTTTTTTTAGTATACAGTATCAAGCTCAAGCTCGGTTGATTGGTTCTGGCGCTTCTCTGTCCTGGCCTGACACCAAAACCCCCATGATGTAATCAAGACTCTACTGCCAAAAATACCAAGCCAAGGCCCATCTAGCGAGAGCGTTCACTGGGCCCTAGACTTACGACTTCTTAAAAACACCATGACTTCATTGCTTTCACATTGAAAATAGATAGGTGAACATATAACCTGAACTGTAAATGATAGCAAAAAACACTGTGTAGGTTAGGTTAAGGCTCCCTCAGCAGGTAATGTGTTTGCATCTGCAGTGAGACAGAACCAAATGGCTCAGCCAGAGGTTGTGCACAGAGCTGCCATTCAGCATCACTTTCTCTTGGTCCAGTTGCCTGCACCATAAATTCAAAATCTGCTTACAGGGACCTGGGGCTTCTGCCAGTTTGGAGTGATGTTTCAGCCGTGTGCATGGGTACCTGTGTGCATGTGACGGAAAATGAAAAGTGCCACAATTCTCCAAGTGTTATTTCCCAGAATGCTATTTTCAGGTTTGAGTTTCACCCACAGGACGGTATAAATAACACAATGGTCTTCTATACTATGAGAATATATTCAATGTAATATATTTCACTTTGATATACTTTGACTTGTGTACATGCACCGGGAGGCGTCGGTGTATGGTGTAAACGTGTTGCTTTTGCATGATCAACCACATGCAAACAATTCACGAGTGTTCCTAACTCCTCCCCTTTCTCTTTTGTTTCTTTGCTTCTTCTTTCTGTAAATCCAGAGGTCAACAATATTCCAGGTAAGTTTTTTAAAGACAACCCATCTCTTAAAAAAATAAAAATCCTCCAGTGTGAATAAAGACAATTTAACCCTTGTTATACAAATGACAAAATAATTCAATTTTTTTCTAGGATCAAAACTCGTCTTTCGAATAGTTTCAGCAATCCTGTTGTTACGATCAGAAGGTTCCCTTTAGACATATCTGTTGTTCTTTGTCTAATCAGCTACACAGCAAAAAGTCCAGTGTTAATATAGGTCCAGTGGACCTATATAAACCCTGAGAGTGTTAATTTTACACTGGTCTTTTTGCTGTGTACATCTTTAGTTTGACCACTCTGGTCTTGAAAATTAAGCTTTTCCTTAAATCTGGGAAGCTTGACTGTCTTCCAGTGTGTCTGATGCCATGCTTTCTCACATAAGAAAATATGGGACATCACAATACTGTTCTATAGAGTATTGGAATATCAGATTTGAAGTGCTCTCTCCTCTCTCTCTCTTCTCTTTCTCTTGTTAATTCATGAAGGATTTTCGCACATGATGATGGCGGAGCAAGGTACGCCTCTAGTCAATTCTTGCCATCATCCGTTTCTGTGTGGTTGTGTGCTGTGCATATTTGTTGTGACATTTCGATGATCTTTTCTGAAGATTACAAATGCACTTTCCTCCCTATCTATTAAAAAACAAACTGTTACAACACCACACCGAAAACATCGAGAGATGAGATTTCTTTTGCATGCTTTTGAGAAGCACAACTCACTAAAATGTTCCTTTGGAATCCAGTGACTTTGGTGTAGGCCTACAGTACTGCCTGGCCTGTGTGTGTGTGTGTGTGTCACATGCTGTTGTGTATTTATGTATATACAATGTATTACATGTATTACCTTCTGTTTTCTCCACTGAACAAGCTGTGCCAAACTATTCACTGGTTTCTTTTCTCTCCTCTTCATCCTCTTTGCCATTCCTCCGGCACGGACTCTCAACCTCCTCCTCACTACGACCTCTTCTCCTCGCCCCCCTCTAGCTAAAAGCAAAGGTACAGACCAGTCTCTCTTATATCCTCGCTTTAAGAAACCCTGGGCTCGATTGAGTGAGTGTCACATCAAACAAAGTATATGCTCTTTTCAAAATGTGTTTCTCTGTGTTTAAAAAAAACTGTGCATTTAACGCATTGGTGTTTGTAATAACACTGAACTGGATTGTAACATGAATCGCTTCCCCGCTGGGACTTTTGTTGTCGTTTTGTGTTTACCTTTCTGTGTTTAGCGTCTCCTGCTTAATGGCAGATCACCAAGAGTGCTCGGATTAGGAACGTTAATTAAATGAGTCGAGACCAAGTGCTCGTCGAGTCTCTTTGAGGGTATGGAGTTACGGATAGGGTGTAGCGCACGCTGATCAAAGGGAAAAGAGGATTCAGGAATTCCACCTAGACGTGTACTGGATTACGGATGGAATTAGATTGGGACTGTCAGTCAGACAACCAGAGGTTGGGAGAGATTTGCAATAATGTTCAGGAATTATGTTTTTCCCCTCTCCCCTCCAATGTACGAGTTGGAGTCTATGGATTATGAGATAATCTGCTTTTGGTCAGTCTGCGTTCATATCTAAAGTACAATGTGATGTCGGGTGGACATTTTCATTGGCTCTGTAATGAAATGTCCTTGTGTGAATAATGTGATTACACGATAAGGCATGAAGGCTGCAATATCTTCCCATGCGCTTCTCTTTAGAGATGTAGAGGACAGGGAGGGGAGAGAGGGACGGAGAGAAAGAGGAGTGAGAGAGACAGTTATGGAGACAGAGATGGAAAGAGAGTTATAGGGTGTGAGAGTGAGTGTGAGAGAGAGAGTTGACCAGGAAGAAACACACTTCAAAAGATGTTTGTTACATTGACAGAAGAACACACACAGAGGCAGGTTTAACCATGGCTGTTCCCAGACACTCCTTACGATAGAACACACACAGAGGCAGGTTTAACCATGGCTGTTCCCAGACACTCCTTACGATAGAAGGTCATTAGGACCCATCTGACATTTTGCCTGATTGAATTTTTTAGGTAGGCATTCAATGTAAACAGATCTGTGTATGCTTTGTATACTGGCCATTAATGAAATACAATGTATATATGGATGTAAAATTGCTGCTATTGAGCTAAATAGACTCCCAGAAAAATGTGTATTGTGTCAGGTATTTGTGATCTTCTTCATAATTTATGCCCATTGTCATCAAAACCACCCAATTTAAAATAAGAATTTCATGACTAACTGAGATATGAAAGTTATGCATATTTAAACAGCAAATTACAAATCCACGCCAAAACATGAGGTTTAACACATTATTTTGTTAATTTCAATAGTCCCATACTGCACCTTTAACGGTGTGTGGTAGTTTTCTAATGTACGTTCAAGATGCCTAAACAGGAAGAGTCTGCTGATCCATACAAACTTGGAGTGCCTTCCTCTCCTCCAGTCTCACCAACTTCACTGTAACTTACTGGACATAGGATGGGATATATGTCCAGCCTTCTCTTCGTCAGTTGAATGACAATGTCAAAGTCTTTAAACGTCATACTATAAAACCATCATAATGCAGAATCTGCTATGGCGAAGGGCAATCCCAAAGAGTTTAGTAGCCTACTAAAATAATTTTGATGCAAATTAAATGGAAGTTGCAGTATTAGCAATTTTAGAGGGATGACTTTTAAATTTAAACTACTTAATTAGACATTGGCCAAAATATAGGTTGTGCATTAAGGGTATGACAAGTTGGATTAACCAAGGACACATTATTCACATCTCCAATTGACTTTTAGAACCCCAAATCCTAATCTGCTATGTAGAGTCTGCTCTGCTAGCATTAGCATTAAGTCTTGCAATGTTGTTCCTGTTACTAGTTAACTCTACAGTTTGATGATTTTGTAGTGGTGCTGATATAAAAAATCTGGTTTGTTAGTATTGGGTAAGAAACAAAGCTGCAAACCCAAACAAACAAAGCTGAGGAAACCCCTGGTTTTAAAATGGTTCTTTACATTGTTTTCTGTGTGTATGTATGTGACTCTCTTCTGCCTAAATTGTAGTATAGAGCCATTTCTTCTCTCCAGATTCCTAAGCCAAAATAAAACCCAAATGAAAGCTATGCTGCAAAGTGTAGTATCAGTACTCGTCGCCATTGCTGACTGGTTATTTCTTTCCCCCACTCTCCCCATCTCTCTCCATCCCTCTTCCCCCTGTCTGTCTTACTTCCTACTTCCTGTGTTCATTCCCTCTGCGAGACGGCAGACATTATTACCCATCAGCCCCCCTGTCGGCTCCTGTTAGACAGACAGATACTCCATTCTGGCTCTATTTGCATCGGGTGGCTGTGGAGGCAGGAAAACATAGAGAGAATAAACAAGAGAGATTGGGGGGAGTGTGGAGGACAGATACAGGTTGTACAGGAAAGGAGAGAATAAAGGCAGAGTTATAGAAGAGGGAGAAAGTTTATACATATTATACCTGTAAAGTATTAACTTTGTATATTCAAGGGGGAGAGGGAAATAGAATAGCTATCCTTCTACATTGTCTATAGTGTAGATCTCCCTTTTATCACCATAACCAGCAGCTGTTTTGAAATACATTAATTTACAGTGTAATCATTGCATTATCATCATCATCATCATCATTGCATGTTTTGCGATTCTTTGTCATAAATATTTTTGCTTGCATGTTACTGAATAACTGTTCATAGAGATGCAGCTAGTTTACCGTATAAGCCACAAAGCTAAAAGATATAACGGTTATCGGGCACCATCCCTAATTATTAGTCACATCCCTATTTTGTTCCTTTCAAATTAAATTTTAACTTATTTTTGTTTCAATTAGCTATACATAGATGTGTTCTTCAAAGTATTTACTCGATAGTTAGCTTGTTTGATTGTCTTTTGTTAGGGAATTGCATTGCCTAGCCCAGTTCACCCTTGTGGATTCTTAAAGCAGCGTTGTTGCCCAAAAGGTTTCTTTCCAGTATACAGTAAAGACTGACAGTTGTTGTTTATGTGTTGTATATTATTTAACACTAACAATTAATTTATTTCTGAATACTAGCTTGTACAGAATATGGACATTTAGATTTTTTATTTATCTTTAGTTTTCTTTAATTTTGACAAATCACCTTTTAAAATCAGCAAAAACAAGAACTTAATGTGCAAACATTTGTATGAAAATCGGTAGATGTTTAGCTGAAAGGGTACAGTATATTTGATAGCATTTATTCCTCCAAACGATAATGGGGGTGGCCGATAATAGACAGAGGTTAGCTAATATTAGTTGTGCATTTTTTGGGCCCATTACATTGCTCTCTGTTTAATTAACTCAGTTTCTCTTTATCTCATTATCCTGCAGTGTTCCTCTCTCATATAGCACGTACTCTTACTAACCCAACCTTTTTCTGTCATCCTAGAATAGTGATACTCATCCTTGCTCCTGCGAGCCACAATTCTGTAGGTTTTTGTTCCAAACCAAATTTAGCACAGATGAAGCCAATCATTACTACTGTAGGATGATACACTAACTCAGGGTAATTGCAACTGGATTTACAGCAAACCTTCGGTAAATGCGGCCTGCAAGAGCGGGAATGAGTAATGCTGTCCTAGAAGACTGCCCACCCTGACCTTCCTGTCGTTCTGTCCTGTTTTCCAACCCTACCTGGCATTCATAGTGTTGTAGTTATCTATAGGTCTTTGCCAGGCTGGGACTCACTACCTGTCCACCCCTCACTTTTACTCAACCGTACATCTCAGAATTTGTCCCAAATTACGTTCTCAGGAAACTATTTTAAAAACCTGAATTACGTTACATGCCAACATATTTAGTTTTTTTTACGTTTGGACTGCACGTTTCGTTATTAGGCTATATTTGTACTTCAATTACATTGCTCCGGTACATTTCGTTTAGCAGATTTATGTGAGAACATTCCACAAATTCAATAGCGTTCGAAATTATATTGCAACATTCACAGTTAAGGTTAGGTAGGAGGATACTAACGGTTAAGGTTAGGCATGAGGTTACTAACCGTTAAGGTTAGGCATGAGGTTACTAACGGTTAAGGTTAGATATGACGTTACTGAGGTTAAGGTTAGAATTAAGGTTAGGGTTAACATTACAAAAACCGATTAATCGCGTGTCTGCATGACGCAAGCAATGTAGAACAAAACACACACAAAGTGCCAGTCCGGATTTAAACTCGCGAACACTGGCATGCAAGTCGCAGATTTATACACCCGTCCACCATCCCCAACCTCCACCCTAGCAAAAACTATGCTATTTACATGCTACGTCAGGATCTTCATATGTTCATATTTAACGTTATTCGAGTGCTCAATTTAGTTCCCTACAAACGTAATTGAACCTCTCATACGTTCATATTTCACATATTTCGGTTTTACAAAATAGTTCCCTCAGAAGGTATTTCATGTGATTTAAGGCTGCTTTTACTGTATAAAGCTTAGCAAGCCGAATACTGCTTTTGATCTATATTATTATACTTAGCAGACTTCCTCATCCAGAGCAATTTACAGTACTGATTTAATTCATTTTCATACTTTTTTAAATCGAACTGACAAAACTGGCATAATATCTTACCTTTAAATAATTTTGTCAACAAAACATTACATAGCAACAGCATAAACTGTAGTGCAACATCTAATTACAATAAAGTCCCATTTAATGTACCTAAAAACATGACTGCTACCCACCTTTTGTCTTTCTGTGTTCATAATTTGTATGAAAACAAATAATGAATTGATAAAAATGCATTAATATTCCGTTGTGTTAGTTTTACCAAGCTTTCTGAAGATATCCTGTATCACTCTGTATAAGATGTAATATGTAAATGTAGAACTAGTGAACAGTTAACAATATTACAGTTGAAATGTTTTAGGCAAATCAAAACAGGCATAGGCAGCCATAATAAACGTTCGCATAACCTTTCTAAACATATAGCAGAAATACAGCTACAGCTACTTCTAATCTAGGTACTGTTAACATAAGATTTGTCGCAAAGGTTGAAAACAACACTGATTGCTAGATTATTATGTAGTTTAAACATTTACATTTTAGTAGTTTAGCAGACACTTTTATCAAGAGCAAAGAGTATAGCTGCATTCATTTGACTTCCCCTTTTCCTTTCTTATTTATTATTGCTTATCCACTGTGTACCTGACAGATTTGCTAATCTGTCATCATTTGTGACTGTGACTAATCAAAATAGCATGGACTTAAATTGCAATGTTGCCTGCCGAGTAGCTAACAGTTAACCCAGTGCCCCAACTACCACCAGTCAGGTACAGAGATGAGCATGACTTGTAAGGAAGAGAGTGTGCTCTACTGCGCTAAATATTTTGGGTTTGCTGGCAAGTCATCTGTTGACCCATCCTCCGCTATAGTGAGGAGCTGTAGAGTGCTCCACATGTGAGAAAGAGATGGGTGCGCTTGATTTATTTTGGTGCGCCAGCAACAATCCATACAGCAGCCATTGAGTGTTTAATTATGCTCCCCTACGAGCCTTGGTGCCCTTGGCGACCGCCTTGTCTGCCTGTGCCAAGAGACAGCTGCGGTCAGTGGATTTTAGTTGGGGATGCCGGGCTCGCACTACGTTCGGGACCGGAGTAAATTAACCTTAATTGGGGATGATGGGCTCGCATTATGTTTGGGAACAGTGTGTAGCGCATCAAACCCATTGTATGTTACTGTTCCGCTTTCACCAGTCCGAACGGAATGCAAGCCTGGCGTACCCAATTAAGATTCACCCTACATGGCTGGTCTAAGCTATCAAGGTGACGTTATTTGCTTGTTAACTAACGTTAGCTCATGTTAAGGTTACACAAGGTTTTAGGGTAGTGGTTAAGGTTAGGGTTAACAGTAGGGGAATGGTTAAGGTTAGGATTAGAGTTAGGGTTAGTGATAGTTGGTTAAAATGTTGTTGATAGTCTGCAGATAATCTGTAGAGCAGCACTTTTTGTACTCTCAAAATAAAGTGTTAGCCATGTTAATTTTAAATTTGAGTTGAATAACAATAACTTATCAAAAAAGGCAAGAATGAATGAAAGAACATGCAGGCTGACAGGGCAGACGGAGCTGGTCTGATGGAGGTTAGTGATCAACTAGAAAGAAACTGGAAGTTCTTTAAACTATCATTTAAAATTGGTCTGTTTATGACATAGGCTTATCATGCTCATGCATGAACTAAATGATTTTAAGCAGGGTGCCACCAAAGGAACAGCCCCCGCTGCATTTTTTCTTGATCTTTATTTATACAGAGAAAATCAGTGGCGACCCATCTCTCTTTTACAGCTGAGCCCTGTATTACAACATTAAAAATATATACAAAAAATATAAAATATATTTTAACTATACTGGTATTAGTTCATGCACATCAGATAATTAGTAACATGAACTAAATAAAATATCAAAACAGTATATCAGTATGCGATTCCTTAAATGTCATAGACATAGATTTTAACTAGCCTAGTATATAATATAATATAGAATTCCTGAAATTCAGGTGTGGCATTTGGTTATGGTGTGCCACCCCAAGATTTTCAGTGGCCCCATCTTGCCACCCCATGAAACATTTTTGAGGGTGCCATTGTCTTTCAGTGGTGGGAACTCAATGATATTAGTAGGTATTCTGGAGTAACAGAGGAAATAATATTGTATAACCAGGGTTATGGTGGACAGTTGTCTTTCTCATGGTTGACTGGCTGAGGCATTGCTGCAACCATGAGAGAGAGAGAGAGACAGAGAGACAGAGAGACAGAGAGACAGAGAGACAGATAAATTGCAGATACCAGCTGAAGACAGAGAAAGAGCCACTTTGTATTGTACAATTGTGATAATCGATAAGACACCCACCCACCCACCCACACACACACCTACGCACACACACACTGAGGCTTGGTTTGCTATTGCAGTGCCCCATGCTGGGAGTGGGCATATGCCAGCACACAGAGAAGCAGGGTTTAGAGGGACTCCCACAATAACACCAGAGAGAGGCATGGTTTGGAGGGACTGCCACAATAACACCAGAGAGAGGCATGGTTTAGAGGGACTGCCACAATAACACCAGAGAGAGGCAGGGTTTAGAGGGACTGCCACAATAACACCAGAGAGAAGCAGGGTTTAGAGGGACTGCCACAATAACACCAGAGAGAAGCAGGGTTTAGAGGGACTGCCACAATAACACCAGAGAGAGGCATGGTTTAGAGGGACTGCCACAATAACACCAGAGAGAGGCATGGTTTACAGGGACTGCCACAATAACACCAGAGAGAGGCAGGACTGCCACAATAACATCAGAGAGAAGCAGGGTTTAGAGGGACTCCCACAATAACACCAGAGAGAAGCAGGGTTTA
>JACXGM010020477.1:0-17776 GCA_016801145.1 Umbra pygmaea | reverse complement strand
CCTGATTGTTACTTACACCTCCAGGACTAGGCCTTCTTGGCTACCTCCATCTCCATGACTAGGCCTCTCCTCACAGCTACTTCCACCTTCACCCCTGTAGGCCTTCCTGCCCTGATTGTTACTTACACTTCTAGGACTAGGCCTTCTTGGCTTCCTCCACCTCCATGACTAGGCCTCTCCTCACAGCTACTTCCACCTTCACCCCTGTAGGCCTTCCTGCCCTGATTGTTACTTACACCTCCAGGACTAGGCCTTCTTGGCTACCTCCATCTCCATGACTAGGCCTGCCCAGACAGCTACCTCCACCTTTACCACTATAAGCCTTCCTGCCCAGACAGCTACCTCCACCTTTATCACTAGGCATACCATGAGCGCTAAATCCGTGCTTGATACCGCGCCACAGATGTACAGAATGAGCTTCAGCAAACAAGTCACCAGCACTGTCATTCTAACCTCTCCTTAGAAACCTCCAAATGTCCTCACAATAGTTTTTCATCTCACTCACTGATCTCACTCACCTGATTCATTTATATGATCTCCAGGCTATTTGGATCTGAATTTTATTCTGTGAGAAGATTTTAGAAACAACATCTTAATTTGTGTGTACAATCAGAGTTCAACAAGGTAGGCTTCAGAAAGCATCACGTCTAGCATGAATTGGAACCTAATAGCCCATAGGTATTGACGTCTATACACTGCAGCTGGTCCATGTACATTTTAATTGGAAATCCTCAAGCCTGTCTCAAGGTAAAGTGCTCATATGTTTTCTTCTGATGAGGTAAACCAGATGTCAAACAGTAACAGGGGTTCTTATATGACTGCATAGCTCTCCAGAGTATGATAATACACAAGTACTGAAAAAATACAACCTTTAAGAAACTATAGGCTACAGATGAAACCCATATGTACTGTACCTTCTTGTTTCATAAGTTAGTGATCCTTTTGTGTCAGAAATTCAAAGTGGATAACAAGGAAAGGTCTATTAAATATAAAACATTATGGCATAATGATCATATTTGCATGACAAGAGATGCATTATTAATTATCTAACAGTTGATTTCATAAAGACCAAAAGCCTGTAGGCGGTATGGTAATTAGAGGAACAGTAGTTAATATTCTTCAAAGAAATGTAATGTCATCAGAAAATTGCAAAAGAATGTATTTATGCCAAACCTAACGAAAAAAACGAAATGCAACACCTTCAGATTGTGCCGAATAAAATGCATGCGTTGCATGCAGGTGCTATACGTAGCCCAGCCTAGTTTCAAACGATACAGAAAGACTTGAAATATAACAATAATTCTTATCTCCAAAGAACATGGCGGTGCTCTCCTTACAAAAAAATCAGAGACGGTGAGACGAGTAACAGCATCTATAAATCATTCTAGCCCAACGTTGTTCCCCAGAGATTTCTGATGGATTAAATTAACCACTTCCATTTCCATCTCCCACCTGATCGCAGCGCCGTATAAATCCCAACAGCTGATCAACTGTCTCCAGACACCACAGAACACAGACAGGCAGCAGCAACAGTGAAGAGCGGGAATAGTGAAGAAGTAGAGCTGTGACAGCCCAACAACTGGAATTATTTGTTTGTCCCCAAATAGGCTATTGTACCAATCGAAGTTGAAAAAACATTGGAAAGTAATAAATAACGCTGACAAGTGCTGGGGTTGTGTATTTTTACATACAGGCTACAGTACACTGCATTAGCATCTCTTTTTTGCATCCTTCTCTACTGGCACGCGGGAGAAAGAGGCGCACGCTGCAGGGTGCTTTCCGCTCGGTCCTCAGTCTTGCGCGAGCCTCTGAGAGGGAGCTATCCAGTGCTGAAGTTGCATTTCTTCACTTTGCAAGACAGCCGTTGCAAGAAGACCAGCGGAAACTAAGCAATAGGAGTGACTGAGGGTTTGACTGGGTGTCACGCAGACAGGCATCCAAAGCCTAGTTTACCTAGATCTATATTCGAGTTGCATGAGGACAGTAATCCAGAACTGGACGGTTGTTGTTTCTGTGCAGGACCAGAAACATGCCAAGGTCTTTCCTGGTTAAAAAGGTGAAGCTTGATGATTTTTCATCTAGTGATCTTGAGAGTTCTTATGGACGATCCAGGACCGACCTCAGTCTACGGATTCACGATAAAGGTAAATATAAATACTAATTTGGAATGTTATTAGCATATTTTTTCTTATTAGGGATGCGTGGCTTTTAAAAAAAAGAACGTTTGCACATTTTTGCGCTGCACCCATGACTCGAATTTGAGTCAAATATGATATCTAATATTGAAACCCACATTATATTCTACCTACACTTTAATACCCAAATTCGACCTTACATGATTTTTAAACCAATCAATTTGGTATAGAAATGCGTACCGAACCAAATCTCGGAGCATGGCTGAGATGGTTGCAATGCTGATGCAAAACTTCTCCACATCCCACAAGTGTGCATCATATTTCTGCACTTACGCACGAGCATGAACATTAAATTAAATTGCATTATACCTTACACGCTGTGCCTTGGCACACCGTTAGATATGCACTCTTAACATTGTATAACATAATTATTTATACATTATCTCACTCAAGAGGGCTGAATCATCTTTCACGATGTGTAAACTATCTTTTTAAAAGGGCGGTATACTGTAATGTAACAATCCTGTCATGTTGTTAAATGAGGTGTAGCCTGTATGCACTAAGTCTTTGTTCTCAGTGTGCGTAATTGAAGACTATAAAATGACTCGATAAAATCACTATTTTTCCGTAAAAATAATTAAGACTTGCCTAAATGTTAATAAGACTAATAATACACAGTCTTTGTTGGTAGCATGTGCTGCAGTCGATATCCAGTGGAAAGTGCTTGCTGATGTAGGCTACTGTAGCTTGTTGCGCCTATTAGGCAGATTGTTTCCACTTGAAGAATCCCCACGCGACAATGAATAATTGAATAAAGATCTTGTTCTTTTCACACCAGGTTACATTAGTGACTACATCAGCCCGTCTGTCTACGATGGAGAAAGTGACGGTGCCATTAAAGTGCACTCTCCTGAACCCATCTATGATGGCATCCACAGCGACTACGGCACACCGGACTCGGACCAGCCCGACAGCCCGCAGTCGGATGTCACCTCTGGCTACATTAACGGGGACACTGCGGTGAGTGAGGGATACACAGTGGACGCGTTTTTCATCACGGACGGAAGGTCCCGGAGGAAAGTAATTAGCAGTCCCAGCAGCATACAGCGTCACACATGCAACGAATGTGGGAAAACCTACGCCACGTCTTCCAACTTGAGCAGGCATAAGCAGACCCACCGAAGCCTGGACAGTAAGATGGCTAAGAAGTGCCAAACCTGTGGAAAGGTGTACGTGTCCATGCCAGCCATGGCCATGCACCTGCTCACACACGACCTCAAGCACAAGTGTGACATCTGTGGCAAAGCTTTCAGCAGACCGTGGCTACTGCAGGGCCACATGAGGTCACACACAGGCGAAAAGCCCTTTGGATGTGCACACTGCGGGAAAGCATTCGCGGACCGCTCCAACCTGCGGGCACATATGCAGACTCACTCCGCGTTCAAGCACTTCAAATGCAAACGGTGCGATAAGACCTTTGCTCTCAAGTCCTACCTGAATAAGCACTACGAGTCCGCGTGCTTCAAAGGAGCGTTCTCCCACTTGAGTCCGGATCTCGAGGCATGACCTCCCCATTAAAAGTGCAGACAAAACATTGTATTTTTTTGGTTGACTAATTCCCTGACCCTTGTCTTAAATCCACCTTTAAATTTCACTGGAACCACAATAATAGCACAAGTTCTCTCAATGCTCTTTGAAATCCACCTGAAGGAATTAATGACGATTGTCGCATGCACTTAAAAAAAACCTCACTTCCTCCACCAGTCACGTGGATAGAATATGCCTTCCACCGCGCTATATATGAAATCATAGGCTATATTTTGAAACTTGATGAAGATGATAATACTGGATTGCTCTAAACAAAACTCAATCGTTTTAATGTTGGATAATAATGTACTGCTGCAACTGACCATACTCTGCATTGAGGTAAATGCCATTTATTTAACTATTTATTTATACAGTATGTCTGACTTATTTATCTGATATTTTATACCTATTCTTTGCACTTTGATTTGTGAATTTGCTAACCTCTTTTGTGAACAGGCCAAAGCATTTGTCACTATTTTCTTAAACCTCTGTTACTACCTTTTTGAATTCATTGCATGCCAAAATCTATGCCAATATCACAAAGCTTATTATTTTGCCAAAATCTAGATAGTATCTTTAGCCAAGATTTCTCTTGGAGCCTCATGAGGATTTATAAAGCAATAATCATTTAATGCATGGTATTTTTGAAAATTATTATGAAATATTACCTACTGTATAGCAGTTGTTTTTTTTTTTTTTAAATCAGGTATGTTTTACTCCAGTACGAATATAGTCTTACAAAAAAAGGAAAGACAACATCAGGGAAAATGCCAATGTAGTGTTAGTAAAACAACAAAAATGATAAAATCCTCTTTTCCTCAATTGTTATGCACTGCCTGCCTCTCATTTCTAGAGTAGTTTGTTAGAACTATAGGCTTGTTGTGCTGAAATTCTGCTCCGAGCATCTCAGAGCATTTGTCCAAATCTGTGGGGCAACCAATAAGGTCATGTAGAGGTAACATACTTGTGCACACTAAGTGTTGGCCTATTTCCTACATGGAGCCCTATTGGCCCTGTTCCAAAGTAGTACACTATTTAGGGAATAGGGAGCAATTTAACACACTACAGACTGGATTAAGTGGTCAAACCTTTGCACTGGATTCACACTGAGCTTGATAGACAAGATGCCTCATTTTAACCACGTGTCCCCCACAGATTTGTATATAATTAAGCACTTCATTTTAGATATTTCCTCTTAAAAGTAGCACAATGAACCTCTAGATTCAGGTAGAAAAAATAACTTGTATTAGCTTGACCGCTGTTTTGTATTTCCAATAAAGAATTAATTAATAATTTATCGCAAGAGGCTTTGTAAATAATCCTTTGGGTTGAAAATTTTTTCACTTATTTCTGGAGCTATCTGGAGCAAGGAAAATGTCCTGCAATTTTTGAGCCAGTATTCAACTGATGTAAGCACACGACACAATAAGGGATTTTGTCGCACTTCATAATAAAGAATAATATTAACAATCGCTCTTGTCTTGTCAGTCATTTATTTTTTCCCATATCAACGTTCACCGTACCGCTATATTCTATGCCAATCAAATGTTTTCTGCAATAATAATCCTCAAAGTAAAGCCTGTCATCTGGTTCCTATAGCAAATAGTGTCACACATGACCTTGTGTTGTAACCATCTCTGCTGCTCAGTCTTCCTGTCCCTGTGTGAGCCTCTGTGGCACATACTAAGTTGGGCAGTAGTAGCTATTGTAGCATGTGTCAAATTAGGCCATGTAGCCCTATGAGGGAGCTAAAAGCCATTACATTCCTCATAGATAACCCTTATCACTTCTTTGCTCTCTTGACTGACTTAATTTAGATTCAGGTCCATGACCTTAAAATGGATAGACAATTTCCTGGGAAGTGAAATTACACTTTTTAACTGTGAACTTGCTGACACTTGAGAATGAGGGACAAGATAACAGTTGTTTTTTATACTCTTGTTCAAGTTAATCTAAAATCAGATGTGCAGACATCAATTAAGTGTTGCCTGCTGCTACCAGTAGTGCCAAGCAATGATTCTAACCAGGCCACATCACTTCCTGGACTTGAAAATGGTTGAAATGATAGATTAGATGTTATACATTTGACATTACGGCTACAATCTAAGACTTCAGACATACTGTAGTAGGTGTATGTTCACAATACTACCTCATATCTGTAGTGGTACATTGTAAGCCCTGATAGGTGAATTCACTTAAAAAATTGAGGTAACCGATTGCCTTAAAAATGTTAAGTAATGGGTTTTTGAAAACTTGAGTGCATTTAATTTAAATGCATGAAAGGGTGGAATCTTTTATTATTTTTTTTAAGTTAAATGCACTCAAGTTTTCAAAAACCCATTACTTAACGTTTTTAAGGCAATCGGTTACCTCCATTTTTTTAAGTGAATTCAACTTTTCGGGCTTACAGTGTATCTATTGGGAAAATTGTTGTGTCGAAGAAGAGAAACAATAGGCAGCTGGTGAGGAATAGATACTATATATATCTATTCTGAATGGGTGATAATAATGTGCTCTATGTGGTTTTGCATGAGACATTTCATTGCAAACTAGGTATATTGTATTCATATAAACACAATATATCTGGTTGAATTGTTATCGTTTACTGTGCTTCCTTCCGTTCTCTCTATAAAGCACAAACCCCAGTGGATTACAAGGTGATAACATTTATTAGGAGTTGCTTTGAATGTGAGCACAGTGTATATATTCAAAACAACTTATCACTGACGTAAAAAACATTGATTTCCAAAACAGACATTCAGGAGTTGAAACAATGACCACATTCTCTTTATTGCCTAACATACAATTCTGTAACTTTGGAAGCTCTTTTAAATGTGTTTTATTTGTGCCTGAGTCATGAAATGGTTTGATTTCATTTGGTGAGGTGGTTGTTTTTTTGACTCTGTGGAAAAATGTATATGGTAACATCTTTTAGATTAAGTACCTGTTTTTCACCTGACAGCAACAGTATGTGGGTGGGCTCCTAATCTGTGAATGTTGCTATTTGGTGGATCTGCGCTTTCCTCTGTCACCTATAACTTAACCTCATCCTGGCCTTATTCATTTACTCAAGTCTTTGAATGTTTCAGTTAAAAAAAGCCATGCATTTCTTACTGAGATTAGATTTGCTGCTCTAAGGTGCTCGATCTCATCAACTTAACAGGAATCATTATAGTCTCAGATGGTCAACGCAGGCAAAATTTTCCAAAGCTCCTGGGTAACTGTTCTATAGCAGGAGTATACGGGAGTCCTTTATAGATGCAGTATGTTTGACTAGAGCCCTTATGATCCTGGTCAAATGTAGTGCTCTATGAAGGGAATAGAATACCATTGGCAAAACACTTCTACTGAATATCGGGCGAATGTATTACTCCACAAGAGACAGCTGTGGTCATAGTGAGGCTGTCTCTCACACGTCTGTTGATCTGTTGGTTCCTACATCCCGCCAGGCCGTCACTGTAGTTTAACATCAGTGAGACTCTCCCCTGAGCAGCACTTAGGCCCTAGCAGCGAGGCGACCACGTACTGTACATCCTCATGCTACGACTGCCTCACGGACGGATAGGTACGTTAACCTACCGAAAACACTGTACATGTCCACCCCATGTTTACTGTGGATGGCAAAACAAGGAGTGTGCGATTGACAGTGGAGTTGAAAAGGTAGCCAACAAGTCCAGCAATATCCAACGGTAAAAACAGCCTACGCACCTGTTGATTTAGCTGCTGTGTGTTGAATAGATCTGTTTAGGTATCGACATTGACAACATACGAGTTAGTCCACACACGTCCAGATCCTACTTCACAAGGCAGAGGTGTATCGTAGCGGTGCCGCATCACGTCACCAGCTACAAGTTGTAGCAACAGGCTTACTAACCGAGACAGAGAGACAGACAGTGAGCAAAAGTTATTTTTTTATAGCTGTTGAATAGTTGCCCCTCAGAATGCATCAGGCCTGATCTGTGTGGACGTGGTGAAAAGCTCTGCCGTCAGACATTGGCTGCTCTCCAGATGGCACACTATTCCTGATAGTGATCTGAGTTCTATGGGCAATGATTAAAAAGTAGTGCACTATGGGAAAATGGAATAAGGGTGCCATTTGGGACACAATCAGGGCCAAGCATAGCCCTTTAGGTGCCATTCGCAATATTTGGTTATAGGTCCCACGTTTGCTGAACAAGTATTTAAGGAGCTTCCCTTTTGAAGGTGAAAACAAACATTTAATTTTAATCTACACCATGCTGTTATACATATTTGGCCATCCGTCAAGAAAAAATGTTTCATCTTATAACGCATTTCCTGCACTTCAACATTTTGACATGGGCTGGAGAGACTTTTTATTGCTTTAAATCTAATTCGTTTTTCATTTAACAATTGCTGTAATGACGTGTGCCATGTTAATGTGCTATCTGTGTAAGAATGACAAGCAAAATCACTAGTGCCCCCTGGAGGCCAAGGCTCCTGGGAACATGGACTGCATGCATTGTCACTATTGAGCCATGATTTTTATATGTTAAATCTGCTGCCCAGACTAACAACACAATCTAAAAACACTTAACGGATATGGCTCAGTGACTGATATCACAGGAGGAAACCTGCTGATGTACAACCTAATATAGACATTGCACGTGTGCAGCGGGCCGGCCCTGAACGTGTGTTCATCACCTGGCAAAACTGCTTGTCACCTTTCAGACCAAGTAGTTGGCAGAAAGACAAAAAGGCTTAAAGCCTGGTCAAGCTGTCTAGGACTGAACCAGGGAATGAATCATGATTCTGGCACAGAGGAACTGTATGTTTCTGTACTGTAGACCAATGTTGAGGGTGTGAAAAGAAGGACAATAGTTTGTTCTTATGCAACATAAGCTGGGAAGGAGCCACAACAACGACACATCATTTGAGGTTGCCGAGAAAAAAAACAAAAAACATCCACAACAAACGAGAAGCTAAAGACGGAAATAATTTATCAAGCTATCAATCATTTACAATAAGCTTTGAGTTTTGAGTTACTTTTTTCGACTGGGTTGCCTCGTCCATGTGCTGTAGCTAGGCAAATATTTTCCGGCGGAGGAAGAATGTGTTTCAGAGGAGGTGAGGGGGGGAGGAGACGAGGGGGAGCTAGCTCTGACCCAGATTGGCTGACATGCAGCTGAGGCAGCTTCCAGAGCACAGGCAGCCGGAACACAGCACAGAGCATTTTTAATAGCAACCACTAGCACAGTTGCACTAAAAGGAGCTTTTGTAGTCAGAACTCCACTCACTGTTTAATTATGTCCTCTCGTTTTAAACGGTTAGCTCCAACTTCCATTATTTGGGGGGTGTTAGGGTATTACACAATGTGCTGTTACTGCTAGTGTGTGGATTTGCTGCTTGTCAGATAGCACAGGTTTTTCAAGATGTGCTATGCAGTGTTTAGACACCTCCTTACGCCTGTTGCTCGGTTGTACGACTCAGCCAACTGAAACTATTCCAAGTATAACTCAGCCATAGATTGCCGTCAAATTGGCATTTCTTTACAAACAGTGACAAAGAGGTACGTAGCACTAGAGGTACCGGGGCGGTGAGTGCTACAGTGTGGTTAGCTAGGACTTGTGTTGCGGCTCCCTCCCATTCAAGCAGGAACATTAAAACAGCATCCATATTCAGTGGAAATGAATGGGATGAGAATAGAGGCCATCCACTTGCCTTTGATCTAAATGAGCGGGTATAATTCAAAGCAGATCTTTGGCTTGTAACTGCTGGAGTTTGGTTTTGTGGGTCGGCGTGCGGCGCGGGTCGAATGGCTGGGATACTCAGTGAGGCATCCTGCTGACTTCATCTCGCTGAACTGAACATAGTGTTGTTACGATGTGCAAATGACCCACGATCATGGATTGAAACCGACTGTGCTCATAGTCGGCAGTCACGTCCTCCTTCTAAACCTGATTTGTATACTCCTGCCCTACATGTATATAGGTAATATGGTGCCAATAGGGACAAACAAAACAAAAGTGTTGGGTAAAGCTACTTTTCAGTTACATTCCAGTTACATTTTGAGTTCACAAGTTTTGGGAAGTCCCTAATTAAGACAAAATTATCAGGTAAATTAAGTTAATATCTTAAAAGTTACCTATAAATCAGATAGAAAGAGTAAAGAAAATATCAATCATGGTCACCAGTAAGATATGGGGCCCTATTTTAACGATCTGAAACGCAAGTATCAAACGCGAAATGCAAGTGACATTGTGGGAGGGTCCCGGGCGCTGTTGCTATTTTACCGGCGGGATAAATGACTCATGCGCCCGACGCAAATCTAAAATGGGTAGGTCTGAAGTAGCTTCATTAGTCATAGGTGTGGTTTGGGCATAACATGCAATAAACCAATCAGATCGTCATCTCACATTCCCTTTAAGAGCAGGTGCGCTTGTTCCATGGCGGATTGCTATTATAACGCCGGATTGCTATTGATTTTTCTTTTTACAAAATGTAAATAAAGAAATGTCACAAGACATAGCCTACTTTCCGATGTTTTGGACTCACTCTCACTAAATCACGAGGTTATGAATGCATGGTAATATTTTTGCAATGTAGTCTAACATTAGACCAAGATTACTCTTCTGTCAAATAAGCTTTCCTCTCCCGTTCTGTATTTCTGGGCATTTGGGTTAAGTTGCAACGGCACATGCATTTCAACATCACGTATCCTGAAGTCCTCTAATCATTTCCTAATTAATGTCATCAACACATCCATGATTCATGGAAATGTTGAGTAAAACACAACAAGCGACAAAGAACGCTGCGACTTTAGTAGTGTACCTGTTCTATCCAAACACCTGACGCGCATTTTTCAGTGTGCCAAATGTTCGTTCAGTTAGGCTACACTACGTGGATGTGTGTGTTTTTGATTACACAGCATTTTGCGCACTTGCTGGCATCATTAACCATGTCTTTAACGGATAGCCATTGTCCCCTTCACAGCTACCCATCCAAGGGGGGATTCTTCATGGCAAAGTTGCCATAAATGGTCGTAATTCGCAAAGGTATGGGTGATTTTACTATTAGCATTGCAAATGACTTGTATGTTGATTGAATGGGTTCCCTTGAGGTTGATGTATATCAGTGCAAATAATTCATTCTGAATAATTTGAGTAAATGTGTACACTAGATGTTTTCCCTTTTTTTTCACATTTCGGACACCACAATGACTCGTGTGGTAATATTTTTCCTTCTAATTACGTATTGCAATAATAAAGAACTGCTGCATTTGTGTAGATGAGAGGAGCAAACACGCTACATTATGGTTAAGCATGCACCCTTAAAATAGCATATGAATAACACGCCACTGACTTTTAACCAGGTTTTTCCTGGTCAGTGGCGGAATTGTTTTCGGGAACTGCAAGATAGCACCTGGGAACCTTTGCGCCGGAACACACCTCTTCTTTTCTCTGAACCGCCCCAACAAACGCAAATTCATTACCTAATTTACCGACGCGCGTCTGTGGAGGGAAAAGTCCCATATGCGTCGGGTGCAAGATAGGAATGATACATGCGTTTGTGTAAAAAGTCAATTGCGCTGGGTGTAAGATAGGGCCCATGAACTCCTTTTACCTGATCATTTTGTCTTGATTAGGGACTTCCCAAAACTTGTGAACTCAACAAGTAACTGGAATGTAACTCTACAAGCTCCTTTACCAAACACTGCAAAACAATAGAGTCTCCTCTCTATGAAGATAAGTGTTCGAGTTCAGTAACCACTTCAGCCATTCAGACAGGTAATTGGGTACATTATGCCACTAGAGGTTATACAATTAACTTTTGTTTTAGGAATTCCGACCTAAGTTAATTGTGTCCAATTTTTTAAATGAACATGAACAAAACTTGATTGGTGTGCCCCTGTGTCACACTGTGACGTCTTCCAATTTTATAAACTGTCTCCCTGTGTGTTTTCTGTTTCTTCAGGCTCAGTGAGACTCACTAGTGAGTTTGGAGATGGCAGACATTTGTCTTTTATATAGCCTGGGGTGTGTGAATGTTGTGTTTTTCAGAAGTAAGAAGTTCTGGACAAGAAAATCTTAAAGGACAATTCCTGGCGCAAAATGAACCTAGGGGTTAATAACACATGGGTACCGAGTCGACCGTTCTCTGGGATATGTTTTCATTCTAATCGAATGTCCCCAGTTTTATTGCGAACTGATAATTACCTTATAATGCTAGTTGTGAGGGCATGGATGAAATAAAAATAAATTTGCTATTTTATACCACTAACAAGGCTCAAAATACCACCACACTTCCACAGTAGCATTATGAGGGTCTCTACATACAAACCGAATCATTGAGAAATGTGTAAGTGTACAGACGGTTTATTAAAAAGATAGTTTAAAAGACAGTACTATTCACATATACAGGCTGGCGCCATCTGATCAACAGACTTGACCAGTCGAACCACAAACGCTGTGCTACGTGAGCTGAACTGTGACTTGGAATCTCTCATGGCAAGAGGTTTTTAAGTCATTCATGCAGGTCAATCAGCAAGACTTACAGCTGGCTTACAGATGTGAACTAAAATCAAACACAATTTGCTTAGTTTAGCTAACTTAGCACAGCGTTCGTGGATTAAATGGTCGAGTCTGTTTTCCCAAGATGGCACCTGCCTGTATATGCGAAGGCAGTAAAAATTAAACAATGCAAATAAGTAAGATACTGCCACAGAGTGACTAGATTGTCAACCTTCTAAGCCAATAACTTCAGTCCAAATGAACTGCTATGGCATGGTTAGAATCTGACCAACTAGCAAAAACTGTATTCTGTTTTCTTTCCAAATATTTGGAAATATATGGAAAAATAAAATGCCAAAAAGTAGTGAAGGTAATTTTTTTTTAAATAGCTCAAACATACAGTGTATCTAAAAAATTACAGAAACAGAAAGAAAGAGTTGCAGGTTCATTGTCAAAAAAACTGTAAAATGATTAAAAAAAATTACAGGAAACCGTCTAAAACATCATGACACCCTATGGTGTAAACACTGTTCCCTCATGATGTTCCAGTATTCCAGGGTGATAATGCCCACACAGTAAAAACGGCTGTGTTAAATCAACACCATAAGTGTTAAATTAACACTATTCAGTGTCAATTTGGACCTATATAAACACTGAGAGTGTTAATTTAACACTTAGGATGTTGATTTAACGCAGCCGTTTTTACTGTGCATATACACACTGGTAAAACATTTCAAAACTGGTTTCATGAAAACCAGGATGATGTCAAAGACCTTCAGATTCACTTCCTTTATCCCTTAATGATTTGCTGGCTTTTCATATACAACATCCCACAAAAAAAGCCAAGGACGTAACTTGTCAGACCATGTGTTAGTTTAACATATCTCACTAAGACTGACTCACTAGGGCTTGAACCAGCGATTCTCTGTACACAATTCTCTGTACACAATGATCACTGTCACTGACAGAGCATCAATACTATCACCTCACAACAATCATGGCCTCTGCAAAGCAGGAGAACCCACTGCTTCAATGCATCAGATGAAATGACGTAAGCAATTGAAATGTTATCAGCACATCCCGCTAACTAATTAGCCATTCCACATCCACCATACGAGCCCCCTTTACTGCCACCTTTACTGCAGCAATGCCAGCAGCTAAACTGAGTGATCCGGGTCACGGCACCAATGTAATAGATCTCTTTATGAACGTCTCACTCAGGGCTCAACCACGTACACACTAACTGACCATTCCCCATTTACCAGATTATTTTAGCTGTAATCACAATCTAAGCCTGCAGTTCAATGTGTTTCACAGACCTTTGAATTTATAACTAAAACAACACAGTATATGATATGACCTTAAAAGACCAATATACAGTATGTGAACAAAATGTGTTTCCTTTTAACTGGAATAAAACTCACACCAATACATGATTACATTTAAGAATAAGGAGCTACATCATATTATTCCAGTCTCCCGGGGCTGCTTCAGTAGTGCAAGACAGGATGGTTGAACAAGTCCAGTTTGGGATGGCCATTCCTTAGGCTCTGGGGTCCTCTGCTATACATGGCACGGCCCTCTGGTGTGAGCCTGTGAGGGCTCATGGTGCTGCCCTCCTTTCTTCCACTGCTGTCGACACTGTGGAAAAAAGGAAGCGCAGGAAGATGAGAGCGGGCATGACTAGTCAATGCAATGTGAACACACCTATGAGTCTGCTCTCTGCTCTAATGCAACCTGCAGGCACAGTCAGTCAATATGAAGCAACCAGTCCAATGAAGTCATGTAAGGATCTACAGATGCATTTCCCTTTGTGTGTGTGTGTTTGAGTCTCTATCAGTGTGCGCCTGTGTGTCTTTCCATGTGAACCTGTATCTGTCTTTGTCTGTATTTATCTCCATCTCTCTCTCTACCGGGCCCAGTCTCACTCCTGAGGTACTTGTCTCTTATAACCCACACATTAAATATAGCAGCAGCACAGTGTCAGGCTACTGCCATTAGCTTGTTGTTCTCTCCATCTCCACTAAACCTGACTACTGGAGGACTCTACTGACAACCCGGTACGCTGTCTGATTTTTCCTCAGATGTCACAAGTATGAAAATAAATATAGCCTCTCGCACCCTGTTGAATGTACGCTCCAGCAGTGTTATTGTGAAACATTTTATCCTGAGCCTCTTCCTAAGGCTTCTCATGATAAATACTATGATTGTGTACATGATGTAAATCTGCCTTTATAAAGAGAGGTGGCCTCCTTGTTCTGGGTAACGACATCCACTGTGCTTTTCATAACACACTGCCCTTCATATCCGCATAGCTCCACTTTGGATGCTCTCACATCGGATAAGAGGCTGTTGTTGGAGCACAATGCTTCCTCTTTGGTACCAGGACCTGCTAACCACTAACGGGCAGTGGTAGCTACACCGCAGACAATGCTGCAGGGCGACTCGATGACTGGGATCTGCTATCTGCGCTCTCCATGCTGCAGACTGACTGTAATGCAGCAGCATACGGAGAAGGGCCGAGCCAGGCGAAGCACAAAGCAAGGCAAGAATGAGGCTGATCTGGAAATTGCCGCTCTCAAGTAACGCTCTGAGTGTTTGCCTTGTTTCAGAAGTCAGCACTCTTGTTCATGTTTTCAGCTCCAGTGACTCACTGGGCTGCGTCGGAAAGAGATCCTGTGATGCTATTTCAGCACTTTCCAGTGCAATCGATTCAGCTAGCCCTGAAGGGGAAATCAGGTCCATCATGTTCCTTACAGAGATGCACACACACACACACAGACGGACACATGCTCGCACACACACACACACGCAAGTCGTTCAGCTGAGACCGGGAGCTCAACGTGCTTGTCATTAACAACATCATTATAGAGCCTTATAGAGCCCTAGAATATTACATATCAGGCTCACATATTCCCACATAGTCGCACACACATGCACACACAGCTTGGGCAGAACTGTAGGCGTATATACCCCTGACAAATGAAGTAGTTGTGTAAATTGGCCACAGCATCACCTGGCCCTAGGTCCTGATGGAGGAAAGAACCCATCCAGCCTGGCTGTGACCTTCAGATGGAAGCAACACAGCAGGAATTACAGAGGACTTTCAAAAGCTGGAAACTCTAATGACTCACTAGTTTCTGCCAGGGTGTTTCTTGTCAAAGGCTTCACATCCACAAAGATCTACAGGGGGCTTGCGGGGTAGCCAGTGTTGTGCAACGACAGAGTCACCGCAGAGTGAAAAAACCTGGCGAGCCACACCAACAAAGCCTCGGCTAGATGCCACAGGTCATAGTCCCTATGCACCAAATGCCAACCTGGTCCCTATGTAGTGCACTACTGCTAACCAGAGAATGTCAGTACCTGTCAATATAGCACACTATGTAGGGACTAAGTGCCATTTGGGACTAAGACAGTGACATTGTAGCCAGGTGACATACAGGCTATACGGTTTAATCAAACACCTTTTGGACCAGAAAAGCCTACTGACACAGAGCCTTCTGCTGGGATAGGCAGAAAATAGAATCAGGGAGCAGAGAAGCAAGGTGTATTTCAGGAGATAATTTGAAGTTCACAAGGGGTATACCACAATTATCACTGCTGTTTTACCACATGCTGCAGGTGTTCAACAGAGCAAGGGTTTTCCATATTCATCAAAACACACTAGATGAATGTTGGTTGAATGTATAATAGATATTGGTTGAATGGATACTCAAGTTACTTTCAGAAATCAATTTGGAGTATTGTATTACTGTGATGGATATGCAGTTAGAGAGCTAGGCGTCAAAGCAAGATGATAGGACGTACTTCACGTGACCTTGAAGACAGCTTCAAGAGATCAACACAGTTAGAAGAAAGCAAATTATTTCTCCCTTACTTCCTTGTAGGACAACAGTGCACTCATCTTCTATGAAGTTGGATTGAAAAATAATGTTTTGGATCCAATAGAGAGAACATTTTGCAAGCGAGAAAAACCTTCTACTGGCAGTAAATTGATGAATGCTGGCTTTGGACTTATTCTTTATTCTTTGTAATGAATATTCTTTCATGAGAAAGCTACTATACAAGGCACAGCAAAGACTGACCATTAGATTTCATAGTCAAGCCAAGTGTAATCCTGTCACTACTGTAAATCAAGTGCAAATAAATAAGAGATTCCTGAAATATCCCTACGGTGAGTGTCACAACAATATGTTATGTATCATCTTTCTGTCCCCATCTATTTTCCAGGATTTACCTATTCTTTTCGATTCTGTTGAGTGTTTGTTTAACAATGTTTTCTTGGCAGGAGTTCTGTTGGTTTTCCTCAGGCTGGATGCGTGTGATCTTTCTCCTGAAACAGCAAGCGATTTCGGTGCTCTAAATACACAGCGGAAAGAGAGAGAGCTTAAATGAACCCCATTTCAGAGGGACGGGATCAGAGCACGGCAAGGAGAAGAGCCGCTCCTCGTTGTAATCGGCGCTTTGCCTTGTCATTCTTCTCTGAGCTTGCCTTCCACTGAGAAACATTCACGGTGTGTGTGATGGAGTCATCCAAAGTTCCCTTCTTAAACTGATCTAATAGGACCGACTCTCTGTGTCTATATGTGGATGGATACTACACTGTCTGTAGGGCAATAACCAACCCCATAACACAACTGATTACTTTTGGATGGCATCGCAAATTGTAAAATACACATGAAGCCCCGGGGGCTTAGCGTTAAAGCCATGATGATGGCAGCTGCGTGTAGCGGAGAAAATTGCAACTGAAATTGTGTTACTTAAGCTGTTGAACTGATTTCCTAGTTCTGTTTAATGCTGCTGGTAACAAAGGTCTGGGCAAGAAACAGGCAAACATCAAATAAGGGGGTCTTATATTGGCCCTGTTTCAAACATGGACCAGTTTTTAACCTGTAGAAGTGTGTGGCCTGAAATGGAAGCCTGTTTTTGTAGCATATCCCAAACCCCAGAGACACCATAGGAGTAGGATCAGGGCCAGGGATCAGCCATTATTGATGGCCACCGTGGGGAAGTTGTTGGTTAAGTGCCTTGCTAAATTTCACATCGACAGATTTTTGTACTTTGCAACTTGGGGATTCAACCTATAATTAGCTAGCCCAATGCTAGGCTACCTGTCAACCTTTAATTAGCTAGCCCAATGCTAGGCTACCTGTCAACCTTTAATTAGCTAGCCCAATGCTAGGCTACCTGTCAACCTTTAATTAGCTAGTCCAATGCTAGGCTACCTGTCAACCTTTAATTAGCTAGCCCAATGCTAGGCTACCTGTCAACCTTTAATTAGCTAGCCCAATGCTAGGTTACCTGTCAACATTTAATTAGCTAGCTCAATGCTAGGCTACCTGTCAACCTACCTGTCCCTAAATTGAAAAGGGCAATTTTGTGGCTTAACGTGTTAAAATCAGGGGTCAGTATTACGCATTACCAGTCAAATTTAGGGTTATGGTTAGGTAGTAGGACCGTGGTTAAGTTTAGTGTGTGTGTGTGTGTGTGTGTGTGTGTGTGTGTGTGTGTGTGTGTGTGTGTGTGTGTGTGTGTGTGTGTGTGTGTGTGTGTGTGTGTGTGTGTGTGTGTGTGTGTGTGTGTGTG
>JACXGM010020476.1:5934-17883 GCA_016801145.1 Umbra pygmaea | reverse complement strand
CACACTCACACACACACACACACACACACACACACACACACACACACACACACACACACACACACACACACACACACACACACATTCTCTCTCTCTTGTGGATACACATCGGCTACAAACAGAGCATGAAGCCAAATCATAGGAATCTGAGAAAATATTTTCATAATTTGTGAATGGGTTCCTCTTTCAGCAAGGGGAAATGATGGAATAACATACATTGGGCCTGACCGTGGTTTGGTTTGCTAACACAAAGTCAACAGTATTAGACACAGAGAGAGCAGACAGTTGAATAATCTCTGGTACAGAACGATCGGCCACTACACAGGATGGGCATTTATTTATCTTAATCACACTGTTTCCACTTGAGTTTTGCCTTTAGGCATGAAAGCGAGAGCAGGTAGCAATGTCAGGCTTATCCTTCTGATCGTAAGCTAAGTCTTTCAACAGTAAAAAAAAAAAAAAGCCTGGCACGAGCCATGACCTGTTCGTGCCAACATCTAAAGTGTTTAATTTTCTTAGGAGGCAGTTATTTCTTTCTTATCATGAGATGATCTTCTAAGCTATGCCAAAACACAGCAAGTGTGGTCGTCATGCCTGGTTTTCTGGTACAATACTCTATTTACGGGGAAATGTATAGCTGCCTGAACAAAGCCCGGTGGATGCTAGGCTCCATTAGTCCTGACGAGGTGGGAACAGCATTTGTGTTGGCTGTCACTACGTACCCAGAATCCCTAGTGTTGTGCGTGCATGGGATATTTAAGATTGGTGTCTAGTCGACTGTTTAGTTTAATGTCTGTGTGGGACACCAGGCCCTCTGCGGTTGACCAGGGGCGGGACATCTAGTTCTTCTTACTAGGACTTAGAGCACAGAACAGGCCAAGCACAATAACCAGGGCGGTTTGGCCTTGTCGGACGTCTGTCAAACCGTCACCCTCTGATGATGAGCTGGGTTGGAAGTTTTTGGATATAAATGAGAGACCAGGAAGAAAACAATATCAATAGCAGACTCAGGCCTGCTGACAGAACCCTAAAACCCTCTATCTCGAAGCTCATTACACTTTAGTCATTTAGCTGATGCTCACTTACAGTTAGTACAGGGACATTCCCCCAGAGCATCTTAGGGTAAAGTGTCTTGCCCAAGAACACAATGACTTTCAGCACTGTCGGGAACTGAACCGGCAACCTTCCGACTGCAAGTGTGACTCCTTAACCACTGTGCCTGCAAGCATATCTGCAAGCATAACTTTCAAACGTACAGAGAACGTTACATATCTCATTGGTCGTGTTAACTCAAGAGGAGTAAGAAATTAAACTTCCTGCTTCATAACTTTTATTCCAATCTTCCTGAACACTACAACACAGCAACGTAACTTAAAACCATCTCCTGTTCAACCTGTGATAATCAAGAGAGAAATTCATAACACTAATGACCCCACTGTAACACAGGAATATTGGTTCCGCTTATGAAAATATTAGACAGGTCTTTTTAGACATATTTTCTTAACAATATGTTAATTAACAAAAACATTATTCTGTAAAATGTAAATTCCTCTAATACAGTATATTAACTCATGTTAAATGAATTGAAACAGTAAAGTGCTGTAATTATAACAAAGTGTTAGAGCATCTAAATCCCTGTGCTTCGGGTGAGACGAGGTGACAGTGACTGACCTGGTGATTATGTGTACATGAAATAGTTCACCAAAACACTTCTTCTTGGTTTCCACAAACAGACCGACGTCTTACTTATAAAGAGAGAGTTCGCTGCACTTCTGCAAGCCCAAAAATCCGGTGCATCCAGGGCAAGGACTAGTCAATGTAAAGAGAAAAAACACAGAAGTTTACGTTATTAATTTAATAGAAAAGACCGACGTCTTACTTACTCATTTGCTGAATCACACCCTATCTGTTTTACAGAAAAGTTAAATAATGCTAGCAAAAACAATTCAGAATGTAATATACTGTAGCACATGTTCAAATATTTAATCAAATACATGATGTCTCAGAACCTGCTGCTGCTGTCGTTTTATTGCATCCCTTTTGTTTTCTCAGAGCTAATTGAGCTCCCTTTTCTGAGAGACTGTTGGGAAGGAACTGTGTTTTACTGTGTATGTGTGCGTGTCCTTGCTAGAGTGTGTCTGTGTGTGCATGGTGTTCATGTAAAGTATGCATGATGACAGGAAACCTAGAAGGACCTGGCTCTATCAGAACTAAAGGCACTGGGAGACGGAGGCCAGTTCTCCGGGGTCGTCCCGGGCCCCTACTGTCCGTGTCCTTTCCCATCCCTAGGGGGCATAATGTGAGACAGAGCTAAACTACCATCCGTCCTCATGGTTCAGGGGGTAAACTATTAGTGAAACCAGACACTGGCGCACTTGGAGGCACTGGGAGTTCCAATCATTCAGAGCCTTTTTGTGGGGTGGGGGAAATTTCTGGCTGATCTTTTCTGCGTCCATTCAGGAGAAGTGCCCTTTGATTAAAGTGCTGCCCCACCCCCACTCCCCCATCCATACGCGATGCTGAAGAGCAGTAATCCAACACGGACTTTGTTATTGTAGTCATCCATCGAGTACTGATGGCTCATCAGCTAGGATGCGATGTAACTGGCCTCTGTCGCTGTGTCTCGGACCAGGGTTAAAAACTATTTGGTGTCCTTTAAACGCGTAAAGCATTTGATCGAGCCAGCTGAGTGCCAGGGACGTGGCACTTGCACTGTCAGGCTCACACTGGCTAATAAGGCCAGGCACATGCGACCTAGCACAGATAGTACAGTACACAATGCTGTAAGCGTTTCAAACAGCAGCACGATGAGACCCCAGGTGTGCATCGTCACTGAAAGACAAGGGCAGGTGTGTGACAGATATAGCCGTTAGGAGATGGGTGAGATCCCCCTGAGATGACAGCCTTTTGGCCCGTCCCTTGGACTGATTAGGAGCCTGGCTCACTGTGAGCGCAACAAGCCTTACCCCTTTTGTCCCCTTCGTTCATATGTGGAACCGGAGAGCAGGCTAGCAGAGTGGACAATGGTTATATCATTCTTCTGATCATCCAGATTACATCAGGGGAATACAGAAAATCCAACAAGCTAGCAGAAGCTGCTAGTGGACAAAAACAACAATACGCCAGGGCTTTGCTGGGACTGTGGCAGGGAGGTGTAGCACGGACGTCCATGATTCTACTCTTTCTGATGAGAGGTTGGGTGGGAAGGAATGGGAAGTAGAGGGCCTTACATCTCCAATTTTGCATCGTTGTCATCACCTTGTTTTGAATTCATTTCATCTCTTGGCGCCACTACAGCAGCCGGTTTCTGACTATTGGGTTACAGAGGGGCGCTGCCTCTTGCTATGTTCATGGGAATCCACTGACAGAGGTCTATGGAGGCCGCTTCTCAACACACAGGCAGAGATGGGATTTATCACCAAGGATAAGTGGGTATTTATATGAATCGATATATTATTGCGTAGCCAGGATGGAGAGACGTTTAATAGTTATCTGTGAATAGCATCAGAAGCACTCAAGTGGATCGTTAATATCATGTCTTAATATAACATCTAGTTTATGTGTTTGATATCGGCTTTTTGCCAACTGGTTGATATTTTTTCCTGACTGATGCGCTAAGGATTTTCAATCATCCCTTCACACAGTACACATACAAAATGTTATTTTTCATTCACGTTCATACTTTTCCAAACCTATACTTTTATTGTAATATGATAGATGGTGTGTTGTGGTGACATTGGTACATTCGTCCAAGGTCAGCATTCTCTGGGTGATTGGCAGGGTTCAGGCTGGGTGCCGAAGGTTCTGATCTGTGTAATAGCTCCAGTCTTCTCAACATTAAAATGTCTAGTCCAGGGGGTAGATTATAAATGGGTTTCAGAGCAGATCACGTTGTTGTTAGATGTACTGCTGAAATGTTGCCAGGTTTACATGGTCCATACCTTCAAAATGTCCTTAAAACAAACAGCTGAATTAGTCTCTGGTCTAAAATAAGGAAGTACACAGCACAGGGTTAGGGCATTTGGAACTGGGTATTCAACTGGAAGATGTGGTTAATTTCACTGTGGGCTGGGAGAGACGTTTTCCTCGTAAAAAACTGAACATAAGAATGGTGGGCAGAAACCAGAAACCCCAGGCCATCAAGATTAGATATACCCATCATGCATTTTACAGTAAACCATTAAAATTTTAGTCAAATATGAGCTGACATTCTGCTTTATAAAGACTGCTTCCACCCTGTGTAACACAATTCCTCAGCCCGGTGGGTTCATTACATCCTGTCATCTTGTTGACTCTGTAAGCCTGGTAGGAGGAGCTGTTTGATCCAAGCGTTACTCCATCTCCCAGCTTGAGCATGATTTGATGAGCCATGAAGCTCACGGGTAATCCAGGGGTTTCGCTTGAAACCCTCCATGTGTATCACATGAAGAGGAAAGATTCCTCCAAGTAGTCTGTCATTTGAATTCAGGTGAAGTCTCCAAACAAACGCAGGTGCTGTTAATGTTCTGAATGCCAGAAAGAAAGGCCCAGAACTAATGCCACACGGGGCCTGTCACAGTACTGTTACCATACCGACCTAAAACAGCTGTGTCAAGTAGTGTCCAATAGCATTGATCACATCTAAGTTCTCAAGCACCAGTGAGAGTGACATCGCTGCCCATGATCCCAGCAAGCGTTGCCACTTTGCTTTGGTCATGGCAAGAAGGGATACATCTCATGTCAAAAGGATATCATCAGTCTCACACATACTCTCACACCAAAAGTAGACAGTCCACTTGCAATTGTAGCTAGCCAGTTAGACTTTTCTTCCAGCTAGCCAACTACTATTGTAGCTAAAGCTAAAGTTGATTGAATGGCAACACCAGAAGGGAGCTAGCTAGTTCAAAAGTCTGTCAAATATGTTGTGCTTATTATAATGGGTAAGCGGTGTAAATGGAAACTTGAAAACATGAATACCCTATGTGCTCTCCGGCGTAGTAGGCTGCTCTTGGTGATAGAGTTTACACAGAACTAATGTTACAGTGGGTATAGAAACGAGACACACCCCTGTAAAATAATCACATTTTGTTGCTTTGCAGTTTGAAATGAAGACAGACACAGTTTTTTTTTTCATTCAGCTGTATTTACTCAGTGCAACTTATAACATCCAAGTGAAAGATTTAACAACAATTTCCGAAAAAATAAATAAATAAATAAACATAATCACTGAGTTGGAAAAAGGATCACCCCCTTGTTTCAGTATTTTGTTCAACCACATTTTGCTTTAATTACAGCCTTCAGTCTGTTGGGATATGCCTCTACTAACTTTGCACATCTAGACGTTGCAATATTTGACCACTTTTCTTTGCAGAACTGCTCAAGTTCAGTTAAATTTGATGGTGACCATTTGTGGACTGCTGTCTTTAAGTCATTCCACAGATTTTCAATGGGGTTTAAATCTGGGCTCTGACTAGGCCATACAAGGACATTCATCTTTTTCTCCTTCAACCACTGTGTGGTCAGTTTTGCTGTGTGCTTTGGGTCATTGTCATGTTGGAAGGTAAATCTTCTTCCCATTGACAACTTTCTGGCAGAGAGCAGCAGGTTTTCCTCAAGAATTTGACAGTGTTTTGCCCCATCCATTTTTCCTTCTATCCTGACAAGTGCTCCAGTCCCTGCTGCAGAGAAACAACCCTATAACATGATATTAACACCTCAATGCTTTACTGTAGGAATGGTGTTATTTAGATGGTGAGCTGTATTTGATTTTCACCAGACATATTGCTTGGCGTTGAGGCCATACAATTCCATTTTAGTCTCATCTGACCATAACACTTTTTCCACCTGGCCTTAGAATCTTAAGGTGCATTTTGGCAAAGCTCAGTCATGACTGCATGTGGCCTTTCTTGAGGAGTAGCTTTTTTCTTGCAACCCTCCCATACAAGCCACATTTGTAGAGAATTTGTGATATTGTTGTCACATACACACAATGACCACTCTTTGTCATGAATTCCTGCAACTGCTTCAGAGTTGCTGTAGGCCTCTTGGTAGCCTCTCTGACCAGTTTCCTCCGGGCTCTTTCATCCAGTTTGAAGCAACGCCCTGACCCAGGGAGGGTCTGTGTTGTATCAAATACCTTCCACTTCTTAATAATGGACTTCACTGTGCTTCTAAACACTGAAAAAGCCTTTGCAATTGTTTTGTATCCATCTCCTGACTTGTGCCTGTCCACAAATTTGTTTTAAATATGTTTTGACAATGTCTTGCCACCCATAGTTGATTGTTGTCTTCAGTTGCACTACCAAGGACTAAAATGCTTCAGGAAAAGATTGTTTCATGCTGAGCTAATCAAAATGACCACAGCTGATCACAGTTGAAAGTCAATTGGCTTTCTGTGCTATTGAGAAGGGGATGAACTACACCGGTTTGAGTCATTTTTAGGAGGGGGCGATTCTTTCCTACTCAGTGATTCTATTTTTTAATTTGTAATTTCTTTTTTCTGACAAGTTGGTATTATATCTTTCACTTGGATGTTGTGAGTTGTACATACAGCTGACTCAAACAAAAACTGTGTCTGTCCTTTTTCATTTCAGGCTGCAGAGCAACAAAATGTGATATTTTTTTATTTTTAACAGGGAGGTGATTTTTTTATACCCACTGTACAGTAAGTAGCCAGGGAAAATATCAGGTTATATTTTCCACAGATAGTACAAGGTAAACCTTCAATGTTAATCTATTTTGTAAAACTAATTGATACTGAACACTATCACTGGTTCCAATCCATAGCTATGCAATCTTCAAACTCTTGCAGGAGTTTCGTGCCACTTTGACATGCGCTGTATCCCTTCTAGCCATGACCTGGTGCCCTTGACCGTGTAATCGGCCTGGGTGGCAGTGTGGAGGTGAAATGGACCATGTGACACTAACCCGTCATCACACAAATCTCCTGCCATGGTGGGGCCTTTCAGACCAAGGGGGGCGCGGGGATCAGCCTGCTCATGGTCCCTGCCAGAGCTCCAGAGCTCTGCACTTGGTGCTCTCTTGCTGTGTCCATGAACACTCTGCAACCCCTGCATTGCCAAACCTCACAAAATTCCAAGAAAATTAGTTCAGCTCATCAAAGTTTTATGAACAACTTCGTTGGTTTAATAATTGTGTTTTTAAACATGCTTCTGAACGCACTGTAGTTGACCCCACTATGTTGTCGTCTCTGAACATATGAGTATGGAAACTCTTCATCTTCAGTCTGCTTTGAACCTTTTAAAACAGACACGCAGAGGGGGATATATGCGCATCCATACAACTCAAAGTGACAAACAGCCCCATATAAAACCTATCAATTATTATTTTAATTAAAAGAGGTTGCCATGGGTTTAGTAGGAGTCTGGCTTGCTGTACGTGACTCCAGTGTGTGGCGGCCTGTCACTGAGAGATATGTCCATCTCTTGCTACCTCCTTTCAGGCTTCAGAGGGGTGTGAAGTGGTTCTCGTCACGCTACAGGTGGAAGAGTTAGCGCAAAATCGCACCATTCTCATCTAGGAGAGCCATCTGCTTCAGTTACTCTCTCTTACTCACACACACACGTACACACACACGTACACACACACACATACACACAAACACACACACACACACATACATCTATACAGAAAAACAAACACATGGAAAAAACCTCATACACACAGAGTTATTTTACTATCTTTGTCAGGACCAAAACAATTCTTTCTATTCAAAATCAAATTTTTATCTCAGTAAATATGATTTTAGAATGACATACTGTATTTTAATTGTTATATATATATATATATATATATATATACTATTATACTTAATATATACAGTAAATTCATATAGATTATACGTGTATATATATATATATACACAAACAACACGCATATATATACACACACACACCATCAGCCTCTGTAATACTTGTTGGCTTCTGCAGGAACAATAGACTGTCACCTCACTATGAACCCAAAGGGTGTAAAGCACTGATTTAAACTGCCATTAGTGTCACAGTGCTGGGGTGATGGAGGAACCGTATATCTAAAGTGGAACTGTGTTTTTGTCTGCGCAACCAGATGGGTTCCATTCAGTGGTTTAGTAAATGTAATCTTCTGACTTGAGGCCCTTTTGCATGTTTATTAGTTAGTTAGTTTGTTTACATTTATTTTACCAGGCAAGTTGACTGAGAACACTTTCTCATTTGCAGCAATGGCCTGGAGAGAAGACGGGGAGGAAAGAGGATGAATGAGCCAATTCAAAGCTGGGGGTGATTAGGTTGCCATGATGGTCTGAGTGCCAGATTGGAAATTTGTCCAGGATACCGGGGTTAACACCCCTACTCTTACGATAAATGTCATGGGATCTTTAATGACCACAGAGCGTCAGGATACACGATAAATGTCATGGGATCTTTAATGACCCCAGAGCATCAGGATACATGTTTATTCTCCCATCCGAAAGATGGCACCCTAAGCAGGGCAGGTGTCCCCTTCACTGCCCTGGGGCATTGGGAATAATCTTTTCACCAGAGAAAAGAGTGCCCCCTACTGGTTCTCTAACACCACTTCCAGCAGCATTGGTCTTCCATCCAGGGACATTTAGAAGCGAACGAGCCGTAGAGCGCTGCTCTCCTGGCATTATTGTTGTTGGATCATTTTAAAGGTGTTAACCATGCTCTAGCATGAACTGAAGTCTTGTTGAACTGTCCAACATCTTGTCTACATGGGCAAATTGTTCCTTTATGGATATTTCATGTAGCTTGCTTTAGAATGGGTGTAGTTCTTGATAAGTAATTTAAACCCAAAATCTGTTTGGAAACCCAGTCTGATAATTATGATTCTGTTTACGTTAAGAGTTTAATGTTGTAGTCTGCAATTTCAACCACGTAGCATATAGCCAGAGCATGATTACTATTTCCTTCCCGCAAATTGCATTACCTCTACAATTTGGACATGGACTTGAACATTGTTACATACAACTAACAATAAACTGAAGTGTATTTCCTTTTTTAGTAGAATTTTTTTTACTGAAATGCACTTAGTTTTGACATGGTCAATAAAATGTAGTCCCCCCCACACACATTTTAAATACTTAAATCCTAGTCTCAGAAGTAGACTGAATATATCCGTTCCTTAAGTATGTGACTCTGCAGCAGAAACATCCCCAGAGTCCTTAGAAGCCGAAGATGAAACAACGTTCCATAACAGCCAAATCTGTTTGCTGAGGAACCGGAAAACCATAAAAACAGAAGACTGAGAAGTTGTTCTGAAGAAGAAGGACACAGGTGGCTGCCTTGAGTTCAGTGTCAGGATGAAGCTCTGTTTCAGGATGAATTTCTGTGTCTGTATGAGACTCTACGTCAAGATGAGGTTCTGTTTCAGGATGAGACTCTGTTTGAGGAAGAGGCTATGTTTTAGGATGAGGCTTTGTTTTGGGATGAGGATCTGTTTCAAGATTAAGCTCTGTTTCAGGATGAGATTGTGTCAGGCTGAGGCTCACTTTTGCTGTCTATCTTAACAGTTTGTGTCTGTCTGTCTGTCTGTCTGTCTGTCTGTCTGTCTGTCTGTCTGTCTGTCTGTCTGTCTGTCTGTCTGTCTGTCTGTCTGTCTACATGCTGAGCTTCAGAGTGTCGTTATTATCAGTAAAGTGCTTTTAAATCCTCCCAGCTTCTCAACACCAGGATGTCTTCTGCATGCTAATCCCCTGGGATACTGATCCGTCTCTCCTCCCTCATGCCTGGCATGTCTGGGACAGCTGGGAAAGCAGTCTCTGTCCAACAACCTCAGAGTGCACAATGGAGACCCTCACACAGACCAGTGATGCCCGTCACCAGACAGATCACTGACTAGTCTGTATGTTGTGGTCTCTGTGATTACTGACTAGTCTGTATGTTGTGGTCTCTGTGATTACTGACTAGTCTGTATGTTAGGGTCTCTGTGATTACTGACTAGTCTGTATGTTGTGGTCTCTGTGATTACTGACTGGGCTGTATGTTAGGGTCTCTGTGATTACTGACTAGTCTGTATGTTGTGGTCTCTGTGATTACTGACTGGGCTGAATGTTATGATATCTGTGATTACTGACTGGGCTGTATGTTATGGTCTCTGTGATTACTGACTTGTGTGTATAGGGTCTCTGTGAATACTAACTGGTCTTTATGTTATGGTCTCTGTGATTACTGACTGGTCTGTATGTTATGGTCTCTGTGATCACTGACTGGTCTGTAAGTTAGGGTCTCTGTGATTACTGACTGGTCTGTATGTTATGGTCTCTGTTATTCCTGATTAGTCTGTAAGTTACGGTCTCTGTGATTACTGACTAGTCTGTATGTTAGGGTCTCTGTGATTACTGACTGGTCTGTATGTTAGGGTCTCTGTGATTACTGACTAGTGTGTATAGGGTCTCTGTGAATACTAACTGGTCTTTATGTTATGGTCTCTGTGATTACTGACTGGTCTGTATGTTATGGTCTCTGTGATCACTGACTGGTCTGTAATTTAGGCTCTTTGTGATTACTGACTGGTCTGTATGTTATGGTCTCTGTTATCACTGATTAGTCTGTAAGTTACGGTCTCTGTGATTACTGACTAGTCTGTATGTTAGGGTCTCTGTGATCACTGACTGGTCTGAATGTTACGGTCTCTGTGATTACTGACTAGTCTGTACGTTAGGGTCTCTGTGATCACTGACTAGTCTGTATGTTAGGGTCTCTGTGATTACTGACTGGTCTGTATGTTAGGGTCTCTGTGATCACTGACTAGTCTGTATGTTAGGGTCTCTGTGATAACTGACTTGTCTGTATGGTGGGGATGGCCGGGATCACTGACTAATCTGTTTGGTCGGGTCAGGTGTCTGTGATCATTGAGTAATCTGTATGGTCAGGTGTCTGTCATTATTGAGTAGTCTGTATGGTCAGGTGTCTGTGATCATTGAGTAATCTGTATGGTCAGGATGTCTGTGATCATTGAGTAATTTGTATAGTCAGTTGTCTGTGATCATTGAGTAATCTGTATGGTCAGGATGTCTGTGATCATTGAGGAGTAATCTGTATGGACAGGTGTCCGTGATTATTGAGTAGTCTGTATGGTCAGTATGTCTGTGATCACTGACTAATCTGTATGGTTGGGTTTCTGTGATCATTGAGTAAACTGTATGGTCAGGTGTCTGTGATTATTGAGTAGTCTGTATGACAGGGGTCTCTTTGATCACTGACTAGTCTGTACCTAGGAGTGCCTGTGATCACTGACTAGTTTGTATGGTAAGGCATATATATGTCTGTGAGCATATACAGACTGTGTAGAGAGTACAGAGGACTTTGATACTAATCATCATCATCATTATATTTCAAAGAAGGTTTCTTTTAGAACATATCTCAATTATTCTTTCGATTCCTTGTTTATTTTGACCTTCTCCAAGCCAATAAGAGCATAATGATGGTACTAAAGCTCTGTGGATCACCTCATTGATCATGGGTTCAGGAGGAAAAAAAGGACGATGAATGAATCAAGAAAAAGGGATTGAGCTGATGAACATCAGAATTCAAGTAACATTAAGGTTATGTCACCTTTGTCAATTTAAGTCTTTATTTCAGGATAATTCACCTAAGCTCAATCCTGTCAGTAGTAGGAACTTTATTCTTCTCGATTACATTAAATTCACCTCACATTTTTAGGTCAGTCATCTGAATACTTTCCAATGAGATGCATGCAACTATTCAAGTTTAAATAGTGAATTTAAACTTGAAAGTAATAATCTTCTCAGGACTCTTTAGGAATGAAAGGCAATCACTAAGATGGAAGCTAATGTCTGTGACAGTGTGAGCTGTAAAGACTGTGGACAGAAAGAATTTAAGACAAAGAGAGAGAGATAGAGAGAGAGAGAGAGAGAGAGAGAGAGAGAGAGAGAGAGAGAGAGAGAGAGAGAGAGAGAGAGAGAGAGAGAGAGAGAGAGAGAGGAGGAAA
>JACXGM010020475.1:0-17785 GCA_016801145.1 Umbra pygmaea | reverse complement strand
TGTCGCGCAACTTTAAAGCTTTGAATTCCTCTACGAAGCAGTGACGTGGGTCTGTGTGAAATGAAGCTTCGGACGTCACTGGTCACGTGATTATCACAAAACGAATCAAGCTCCGATACAAAGCTCCATTCCAAATTGGTTCATTTTTTTGATACATGCCTCGAAGCAGCGGGTTCACAGGTAACATCACTACAAATTACTTAATAGATTTATTTTACAACGCCTTGAAAAAAAACAAGTAATACATTCCTAGTTGCAACATTTAATTCTTAACTACGAATAGAAGGTGGTATTACTTGTAGAAACTTAAATGTATGTAAAGCTAACGGTTAAAGCGGTATCGATGCCGTGTTTTTTCCTGGAGCGTGTTGCACAATCCACCAAAGTTTCTGTATGAGTTGAATCCTGGTTGCGGATAGGAAGAGACAAGGCCTTGCAGCGTCGGAGTGGATTTGCAGCCATGGCCGGAAATTTTGATGCGGAGGACCGTGCTGGCTGGTACTGGGGAAGGTTGAGCCGACAGGAGGCGGTTTCCCTCCTGCAGGGTCAGAGACATGGGGTGTTCCTGATCAGGGACTCAATTACTTGTCCCGGGGACTACGTGCTATCCGTGTCAGAGAACTCAAAAGTCTCACATTATATCATCAACAGCATCAGTAACAACCGGCAATCTGGATCAGGTAAGATTGGCTGTAGAGTTACCCAGCAAGTTAACTAATGTACACTGCTCCAAATATATCGCATCAAACAGCTGACATTAACTCGCTTTAGGGACTCAGACTTGTAGTCGAAAGGTTGCCGGTTCGATTCCCGACTGCGCCAAATGTTGATGTCTCCTTGGGAAAAGCACTTTATCCTAAGTTGCTCCAGGGGACACTCACTGTAAATTCCTCTGGATAAGATCGTCAGCTAAATTACTAAAAATATTTTAAATAAATAAAGGAATTAAATGAATTATTTTACCTCACAAGATAGATGGGTACAACAATAAATCAGTTAATTATTTTTAACTAAATGATGATACCAGCTGCTGAGCTAGACTAGCTTATTTACAGTACAGTTATGTTGGGACTTTGAAAGGCAAACTTACCCTGCTAGCCAAAAGTGTCGGCCCAGATCCGGCCCACATCTGGGCAGATGCGGGCCGGATCTGGGCCGACACTTCTGTTCTGGCTAGCTGGGTAGCCCACTACTGTACTACCTATGTGCACAGAAACACCAACTAGTTGTTTCGACTCTCCGTAGTTATTAATGTAACTAAACATATATATTATGGTGTTATGAGCTACAATTTAAATGATTTAAACTGATTGTTTTCAGTGGTCTTTGTTAAGGTTTGTAGATGCTTTCTGGCGCTTAGTCAGAGCTGGATAGATAGTGAGTGTGAGGGATGGGTCAGGCCGGGCAAATCCTACGAATGAATGGACATGCTGTCATTACTGAATGATGATGGCAGTTCCGAATGTTGTGTGTGGAATGGCTGAGGTCCCGAACGTTTTGCACTCAGGCACACACAGTCTAGTATCTGCTGTTGGTTTTAATAAAAACATATTTTTTATTATTTTTGAATGTCGCCATAGCTACAAGTTTATTTCCTTGTACGTTCTGCAATTATTAACAGTATTAACTAGAAAAACTACTTAATTAGCAAATTCAGTTATGTTTGTGTGATGCAATGTTTGCAGTTGATAACGATAATATTTATATTTGTTATTGCGGTAAGGCTTGCTAGTAAAATATTACAATGTACAAGCATTTAATTTATATTGAACCATAAGATTTGAACAAAATATGTAAAAATTCTAATGAGCCAGTGTCCCTGCGCGTGTTTACCCACCACTTTGTGGATCGGAAAGCAATTGTTATGACAATGTTTAAAACTTCTGTTTTTTTTATTCCTTTTCATAAAACCATCTAAATTAAATCACTCTATGCCTACGTGATACCTACAGGACTAGTAGCATAGAAAGTAGTGTTCTTAATTTAAAGCTAGCTAATTGAAAAATTACTGAAATTATTCTGCCACACTTTAAAAGTTTACAGCCTAATCCACTAATCCAGTCTGAAAGATGACGAATGTTTATCAATGATGTACACAATTTTTACAATGACAGGACAGATTTATAATTAAAAGGCTTTTCTGTGTCAATTCTCTAGTAATAACTATTTGAAATAAGGACAATATGTAATTTGCAGGGCTTCAGTAGCTCAGGGCACAGTTATGAAAAACTACATTCAGCAGTCTATTGGATTGTTAAAGGTGAAACAAATTGTAATATCAGAACTTTTCCATAATATGTCTGTAATGATAGACTTCTACAACGTTTACTCACCAAACGTTTTTTAGGTTGCACACAATGCACATCCTAAAATGAAGAATTTACATAAGTCAATGAAAGATGCACCAGAAGCTGTTCCAATGATGATGTTGCTACAATTCACCTGCCTTCCACAAAAAATAAACTCTCTAATTCTTTCAATGAAGTACACTACCAGTCAGACGTTTTAGACTGCCCAGGGATTTTCATGTTTTTAATAGATATTCTCCATGGTGACATTACATTTATATACCGCTCAAAATAATTAAGGGAACAATCAAATCACACATTGGGTCTTGTTGACTGAAACATATTAAAGATAAAGGGTAACATGTGTAATTCATGTGTACAGTTGTAATGAAAATACTTCAACCCCCATTGCAAATCAGATTTATTGTCAACATTTACAAACTTTCAGTTGTTTGCAATAAACAAATCAAACAAAAGCAATTGATACAGCTAAACACAACAAATGCATCAAGTGGTGTCCCCAAATTCAACTGCAAATGCAACTCATATTGACTTCTCCAGTCTCAGTATTATTCAACCTGAAGAGAATCCCTCACAACAGCACAAATATACAAAACAGATGTTGTCCCAAGCACACCTGATGCAACTAATCAAGTCAAAAGAATGGTCCAAAAAGGTAAGAGATTGTGGCCCTTTACAAAAAAAAGGATACAAAAAGATGGCAAAGGCACTGAATGTTCCCAGACAATGTTTCCATGCCAGAATTTCAAGACGTACGCCACTTCTGACCCAAAACCACAAGAAACGTCGGCTCCAATATGCTCAAAATCATATACAGAAGCCACAGGGTTTTTGAGATTCTATTCTGTGGCGCAATGACTCAAAACTGGAACTTTTCACATCATGGAGTATGTCTGGAGGAAGAAGAATGAAGCGTATCCTGAAATGACACTGCTTTGCATTATCTAACAAAGGAACCCTGCAGCGTGTGGAAGGCAAGATGGATTCATTGAAGTATCAGGAAATCCTAGGAGAAAACATAATTTGACACCTGATTTTAACCCCATAGAAAATCTCTGGTGGGATTTGAAGACTACGATTCATCAAGAACACTGCCAAAGGCTGTTGTCTGGCCATGCATCTTGTTTGCAATAGATAACAACAGAGTGCTCTACTAAGCACTAAAGATGCTTGCCATGAAAGCGTTGAAAAACATTTGTTTTTTTGGTGGTGTAATGGTTTGGGGGATGTTTTGTTGGCACACTTTAGCCCCGTTAGTGCCAATTGGGCATCGTTTAAATGCCACTGCCTACCTGAGCATTGTTTCTGACCATGTCCATCCCTTTATGGCCACCATGTACCCATCCTCTGACGGCTACTTCCAGCAGGATAAATCACCATGTCACAAAGCTTGAATAATTTCAGATTGGTTTCTTGAACATGACAATGAGTTCACTGTACTAAAATGGCCCCCACAGTCACCAGATCTCAACCCAATAGAGCATCTTTGGGATGTGGTGGAATGGGAGCTTCGTGCCCTGGATGTGCATCCCACAAACCTCCATCAACTGCAAGATGCTATCCTATCAATATGGGCCAACATTTCTAAAGAATGCTTTCAGCATGTTGTTGAATCAATGCCACGTGGAATTAAGGCAGTTCTGAAGGCAAAATGGGGTCAAACACAGTATTAGTATGGTGTTCCTAATAATCCTTTAGGTGAGTATGCAGGTCCCTCTAAAAAAATTAGCATATTGTGATAAAGTTCATTATTTTCCATAATGTAATGATAAAAATTAAACTTTCATATATTTAAGATTCATTGCACACCAACTGAAATATTTGGTGTTTAGAGTTAATTACTTGATTCAGATGATTAGGTTAATGGCTCGTTTAGAGACCCTTTTCATGATATGCTAATTCTTTGAGATAGGAATTTTGGGTTTTCATGAGCTGTATGCCAAAATCATCAGTAACAATAAATGACCTGAAATATTTCAGTTGGTGTGCAATGAATCTAAAATATATGAAAGTTTAATTTTTATCATTCCATTATGGAAAATAATGAACTTTATCACAATATGCTAATTTTTTTAGAAGGACCTGTATATAGGACAAATTAATGTAACATTACATAGTGCAGCTGTAATGACACTTTGATAATTGAAGAAAATATTTTCTATCAAAACACATTTAAATTTCTTTGTGTTCGAAAACGTTTTACTGGTAGTGTATTAGAAATGTCAATATTTAAAATGTGGTTGAAAAACATGGGATATTATTATAGGTCAGTGTTTGCAAAACCTTTTCCACCAAATAAACTCCAACAATGGTCATTCTGACCAAGCCCCTTCCACTCACTGTTTTTATAGTGGTAATGTTATGAAATAACAAACTCTTATCTTGCATTTTGCCCCCTTCTCGCCGGCCAGGTCTGGCTCCTCCCAGGTTCCGCATTGGGGACCAGGAGTTTGACGCTATGCCCTCCCTGCTGGAGTTCTACAAAATCCATTACCTAGACACCACAACGCTGATCGAGCCCATCAGCAAGGCCAAGCACAGCGGATTTGTGAGTTGCACCACCATTGGCCCGGCTGTTAAGTCAGGTGGAGCTCCACCGGAGGCCGAGTTTGTTCGTGCCCTCTTCGACTTTCCTGGCAATGATGAGGAGGACCTGCCTTTCCGGAAGGGCGACGTCCTGCGGGTGCTGGAGAAACCAGAAGAGCAGTGGTGGAACGCAGCAAACCAGGAGGGTCGTGCCGGCATGATCCCCGTGCCCTATGTTGAGAAGTACCGGCCCAACTCTCCATCGTCTACAGGGGCTCTGCTGGCCGGAAGAGTTGGTGAAGGACCAGGGGGTTTTGGTTGTACCACTCAGGACAGAGCAGCGCCACAACTGCCCCCACCTCTGGGGGAGTCAGTCCCGTATGCCCAGCCTATGGTCAACACGCCCCTGCCCAACCTGCAGAGCGGGCCCGTCTACGCCTGCGCTATTCAGAAGAGGGTACCCAACGCTTATGACAAGACAGCCCTGGCCTTGGAGGTAGGGATTTAACCCCTTTCTTGGAGTGTTCTCCTACAGTATGCCCTTTTGTTTTGAATGTCATGTGCTCTGTCTTTTCAGTTGCTGTGATTACTTGGTCTGTGGATAGCTAGACTCAAAAGGACTAATTATTGAACACAGATTAGAACCGAAAGAAGTGCACTTCTTCTGCTGTTGTAAAATTAAGCAGTGGAACAAAGAAATAACCACTGAGTTGACAAACCAAATGTATATTGAAGGGAGATTACTTCCACTGAAACTCCATCATGCCTTTTCAGGCCAAACGGGTGTTGCACAGTTATAGTTCGGCCAAATACTGAAGTATCAAAGGCCTGGGATGTCAGCATCTCTGTGTTCTAACTTGTGTTTGTGTAGGTCGGAGACACGGTGAAAGTGACGAAGATCAACGTCAACGGACAGTGGGAGGGTGAGTGCAAGGGCAAGCATGGCCACTTCCCCTTTACACACGTCCGTCTGCTGGACCTCCAGCAACAAGAAGATGAGAGCTGAGACCGTTAGAAGCGCAAAATGCACACGTCTTATTCCTCACCTCGATCCGACCGTATTCACCAATCATGATGAATGGAGACCAGTGCACAGGACGTACAGACTGCAGTGGGCAGGAGCTGCAACGCACCCACAGCTGTTCCCTTTGGGCAGGAGCTGCAACGCACCCACAGCTGTTCCCTATGGGCAGGAGTTCAGGCCATCTCCTTGTTGACATTGTTTACATACACACGGAACAAAGTTACCGTTTTAACCCCAGTATTAGTCCTTATGCACTACACACACGGCACAACCCCTCAACCCCCTCCCCCATGGATCAAGCCTTTTCTAATTATAGACTGTGAACCTGGGATGAGTAGACATCTTGACTTGTGACCTTGACACTTTTTTGTGGAAGTTCTAGTGGAGATCACTGCTCTCCGGAGACGGAACATTACTACAGAACACACCACCGCTCATCACAGGAGATTCACTCAGCCCCTCGGTTACAATCACCTCTTTTTCTATGTAAATGAAATTGTGTGTGTGTGTGTGTGTGTGTGTGTGTGTGTGTGTGTGTGTGTGTGTGTGTGTGTGTGTGTGTGTGTACTGTTTTTATTTCATGCCACTTGGTGTGGTCCCTGTTGCTGAATAAGTATGACGACTTGTTTACGGACGTGAACACATTCCTTCGTAAGCTATGAAGCCTTTGTCCCGTCCACACCTGTTATGAGAGAAATTGTGAAATGATGTGGAACACAATATAAAATTGTATTATATATGGCACTAATTTAAAGGCGCTATTTGTGGAATTTGTGACATAGAAATGTAACTTCAAGTGAACAGCTTACAAATGCTGTAAAAACTGTTGATACCGTCTGGCATGACCTCATTGAAATTGCTGTTCAGATGGCAAAATAAGCACTGCATATTGTAGGAAGTCATTATCCCACCTGACACCTTTTATATTTAAGGTGTACAGTTGCTGCTCACAAAAATAGAAAGTAGTTCTGTTGTCACAGCAAATTTCTACACAGTACACCTTTTAAGGTAATTTTTTTATTTAGAATTACAATTTCAGAAGTTTTTAATAAGTGTGAGGTCGGTCCATCCTTTGGGCTGACAGACGGAACAGTATTGGATGCTGAGCAGAAGCTATTGATGGGCATTTTAAGCTTCATTACTGTTCTTCAAGCAGACAACTCAGAATTTACTTTGCAAACTAAAAGCTGCCGCTGATATTTGACACATTGCAATGTATTTCAAAAATTAATTTTATTTGGAAATAAAAAATGTAAATGCTGCCAGCACAATATATTGCTGCCAGAAGAAAGAAAATTAAGTCATGAATGCCCATCACTACATTTTTCAAATGCTTTGCAAATGTGTCAAATGTCAGTGACAGCTTTTATTTTGCAAAGTAAATTCAGAGATTGTGCTGACAGTTTAATCCTGCTGCTTGAAGAACAGTAATGAAGCCTCGAATGCGCATCACTAGCAGAAGCTGTAGAACTGGGATGGTCAAGAAATGATATGCCTCAGTTTTCAACCTTTGTGTTTTCTCCTCTCTCATTTATTTGTTTTGGTCTGATCTCCCCCACATGCCAAAGACTGTTGATGCATCTGTATTGATGCATCTGGCCTTTTTGTCAGGTTGAATGAGTCAGTCATTTGAAATGATGCAGGCCCCCTCACTGTGATGCAGAATTTTACTTTGTCCCATTTGCAATGCCACAGCCTTAAAACGTTGGCCTCTCACATCAAATCACTTTTGTTTTTAAATATTTGGTTAACAACAGGTGTAAACATAGTGACTTCCTTACAAGGCTCTTTTTGAAAGATGTGAGTGCTGGAATTCCCTTGTACCTGGACTGTAACAAACAGTACACATACTTATACAATTGTAATTGTTTTGAATCGCTTCATAAGCTGTGTTTCAACTTCTGTTTGGTCAGGTTTGGGTAGTAACTTTCCATTTTTAAATGTCTCCTGTTTGAACACAACCCTGAGTATTTCCGTAGTGCAGGGCTTCTGGTTTCTGTCTACTTGCCAGTAAAGTCCTTTCACCTGGTCTGAAGTGGTCCTTGGTCTGCAGGAGAGGGTAGAGACCAGGACTGGTTTGGCATCCGTGTCCTACTGTCTTTCGCTTGGATCCAAAATGTCGGCTTCTCACCCAAGATCTACCCTTTGGGCTCAGCTAGGACACAGAACCTGCCACTAACATTGCACACATGCACTGTAGGATGGTGAATAACCTCATGCTTAAGATACTGCATTGCTTAAACACTGACTATGTCAGCGTGACTTATAGGCCTATTTCGGCCCAATCGCTGTCATTTGGGAAGAGCCATTTATCCTCTACCTCATGTTTGAATGATTTTAAATCATGTACATTTTTTTTGCTTAAGATAGGAAAATTCCAGGCTTTATTTCTTTCTTTCTTTTTTTGCAAACTGAATAATTACAGCCAATGTATTTTACTTATTCTTTTAACAACATATTGTAGTATTAGAGTGTAAGTATCTACTAAGAACGAGCCTACAGCTGGCTGAAGTTTTCCAAACATATTAGAACACAATTCTTTCCAAGTCCATGTTCATGAAGCCACAAGGCTTTTAAATAACACTACAGACAGTTATCAACAATCCATGTGTATATGGTTTCTGTGTTGAAGTTTACACAGACGACTTGCAGTTACTGCAACTCTGTATGTATGAGACCATGCACAGTAATTTGTGTCTAAAGACTTAAATGATTTCTTTCTCTGCCTGTGATATGAACTGACTTCTGAACTTTGAAAGCAGCAGTTTTAGGAGGACACAATCTAGTAAAAAATGTTTATTGGTAGCTCCCAGTTTCAGTGTTGTTTTTTTTAAAGATTAACTTTTTTGTTGGGGGGTGTATTTTAATGATTTTATTGGCAGTACCATAGGAAGCAGAGGCCAGGGAGATATGCATGTAGAGGGAGACTGAGAGGAAGAGAGCGGCCAAGCCGGGGCTAGAACTCGCATCACCGTGGGCCATGTGTATTTTGGAAACTGTTTCACCGTTTGTTTTCTCCCTATTGAGCAAGACCCAGGTTACCCATATGTTAGAATAATAACAGGTGTTTTGAGAATTTGAAATTATGCAATATAATTACCAATGTCTGAGAAGACTTGCAACAGTGATGATGCAACAATAAAAAATGTCTGAAATTCCACCATTGCACTACTTTTAAATATTTTTTTAAAAAGCAACCCATGCAGTCTTTTCATTTCTTGTTATTGTCCATTAAATCACTGTGTTTTTGTTGTATATGTGTGTATATACAGTGTGCAAAATCTTTGGCCCTGAGGAAAAAGAAGTCTCTAACACACAAAATGCTACAATATTACACTAAATACAAATAAACATTTAAACAAATGAAAGAAAAATGTGTGTTTTCCAAAAGCTAATGGATGTCTGAGATGGCCAAAAGACATTTAAAAGTAGTTTAAGGAAACTGTGGAGGACTCAAAAAGTGGTCTATGTCTGGTTCAAAGAATGGCCATCTGACTGATTGGCAGAATATTTCAGCATAATAATGACAAAGAAAATTGTGGACCAACTTAAAGTGATCTGCAGATAAAACATTAACAATGTTACATCAGCCACCTCCTCTCCTCAAACTATTTGAAGCTGTTTGGAAACACTTGGACAGGGAATTTAACAAAAGTTGCAGAAAATAGTGTAAAAAAGTTGGAATGATTTTCCACTTTAAAAACGACACAAGCCTAATAAAAATAATTGCTTCAGTTTTGCTTTCTATGAGATGTCACACAAAATACTGAATTGCTCTAAAACCACACAATGTTGTTAATATTTGTTTTGATTATGATTCTTTGTGTTTAATCTTTTTTTTAACAGATACAAATGTACTGGTAGCCAGACAAATGGCTTTAAACTATTTCCTTTGGTGGCCTGAGACATTTTCAATAGGACTCAGTGTGAATGTTTACTGTGCAAAAGGCTTAGGCACCTGTGAGGAAAAAATATTAATGGAAGATGCTTTAAAAAATATAGAAATGAAAGTTCCTAATTATAGAACGTATACTCTAAAGAGCAGAAAACAGTGAAAAACTAAAATAACTACAGAAAAATTTAACCTGTCACACCCTCACCTTTTAGTTTGATTGTCTATGTTGTCAAATCAGTGTCAAAACCAAAGGGGTAAGCCAGCACCTGGAAATTGAAGCTCCTATGGGGAGATTCTGAGGCTAACAAGCCATCACCTTCTGTTCATTTTGGTGTCACTTTGACAGCGAATCACTTTACATCTGAAGCGTTTAAAGACTCTGTTTGTCCATTGTTTATTTTCAAAGAAACACAACAATGTACAAAATGCTTGATTACCTTGTATCTCACGTTATGGCTCCGTAGCAGCCGTTTTTGTAAAAATAGGCTAACGATTGTGTCATAACTGCGACTTTCTGTCGCACAGTAGAGAAATTACTGTATAGTCCAGGAGAAGCTGAAGAGGCAATCAGGTGCAAATGCCTGTCGAGTGGGAAGAAAATTATTAGTGGGGTTTATTTTTTTATTTATGACATACACCCTTGGTTTTATTAGCGCCTGCACTAAGCCATTAGGCTGATAGCTCTAACTCGACCAATGTTATAACAACGGAAAAAAGCTTATGGGGGGTTGTTGCTCGAGGTCAAGGTGCAAAGAACCCTAGGGTTATATTACTCCGAACCATCACTTTAAGTCAAGTTAAAAAATTATCTAGCTTGGTTAGTGATAAAGATGAGTGATTGAAACTCATTTGTATTCAAGAAGGTTTGTACTGTAGTTTCCTAAAATGCCAAAAGTGTCAAAAGTCAAAATGTGTCGGGTTTCTTCAGGCTGCCACTCGTTTGTTATAAACATGTGTTCTTTAATAGCGAGAAAACAAGACCATTCTTTTCCAGTCAATTGTAAAGTTTTAGAAAACTTTAAAGTTATGTTTATAGTGTTTTTGTAGCAGTACTGCCTTTATGTGGAAGTAGCAAGTGTGTGTGCATAAGGATAGTGTGGGTGGGTTATTGTGGGCTGGTGTAACTACAGTGCCAGGGCTAAATGTTTACCCCAGTCTGACCCTGACCACACATGCACTGAACCTGTATCAACTACTGGACTGAGAGTGGGTCAAACCATTTTGAGGCAAAGGGAAGGATTTGCAATCTTTTGGAACTCAAACATTTGCTTTTAAGTGTCTATTATCAGCACAATTGTTTCCATTGCATATTAATAATATTATTAAAATTACATAGTTATGAATACAGAATATATTGGATGGGACAAATCCTATTGGTCCCAGGATTGGGGGGACATGTTCCCCTCCCCCCTCCCGGGGGATATAGTCTGTACCAAATCTGATTGAAGGTCCAGCACCTTGAGTTGTGTGACAGTCTAAGTTGAATTTCCAAATGTAACTACTAGACTGGTCGTGTTTAATTATGTAAGACTGTATAGAACTAAATTGTTATAAATGGTTATGTGCATGACATTATATTTCAGAAGTTTTTTTGACAAATGTACTGTACCCAGGTTTTAAAATTACCACAATAAAATATGTAGGTGGCTGGTATATTTGCTTCACTCACCAGTCAAAAAAACAATAACCTATTGAGTGGCAGGTAAAATTTGAACATTCACTAGTCGTTTGGCTGGTGGATGAAAAAGTACATTTTGAACCCTGAATGTACCTATACATCATATATACCGGTAGGTTAAAGATGTGGAGAACAAGTAGCGGAGAGGGGGTGTGTGGGGTTGGGAGGAGGTGTAAATGGGGTGGGGGTGCACTGGCTTCCCGGATAGAGTTCCGACGCCATCTTTACACCAGTGCTGCTTCTACCGGTAACTAGAGAGTGGGGACGCTGAGCTACTGCTCCACCAGGAACCGCCGACTGAGACCGACCCACGTTTGAGCCTCCCCGCCTGCACATCATCGACATCCAGATCACCATGGCAGATAGAGAGCACTTAGTATACCAGGCCAAACTCGCCGAACAAGCAGAGAGATACGATGGTAAGGGCTGAGATATAACGTACGGTAATGCGGAGTATGCCTCATTCGCGTCCCCCCTATTCCTTCACTCCCCGCTCGAGCGGGGGGTTCCGAGGAGCGTGTGGGGATCGTCTGAATATGGACTCGTAGCTAGGGTGATCATAATAGAGACAAAATGGCGGAGTAGAAAGGGTTTTCCCACTACTAATTCAGCGCTACAGGAGTGGTTTGATTGAATAATGTTAGTTACAGTAGTTATAATGTAAACATGTGCGGATTGGGTTTTTGGGATACTAACCATCAGCATGTGAAATATTCAGTGGCGGCATATTAGCTAGCTAAATTTAAGTAACGTTACTTTATTTAAAACCGTTGATTCTCTGGTGGTGAAAGTCCCGACTTTGCTGGTTCTGTATGCATGTAATGACTGTTCGGTACAGTGTCATTATCTGTAGCTAGTTCGAGGTAGCCAATGGGAATGTTGCTTGCTGCTAGACGGCCTGTCTGTCTTGGATTGAGCTATAAACGGTGGTAAAATGGCGGCTTACAATGGTTGATAAATTGATAAAAGCTAATATTAGGTCCTTAACCGACTATGGGTTGACTCGAGTTAATCAGTTTTCGATACCTATATTCAGGGAGTAATTGGCTGCTTTATCATTAACCATAGATTTAGATTATATTCTACGGTAATATAGAGACAGCTACATACAGCACTGATTCGTGAATGCAGTTTGCTTGCTAGTTACAGTAGTTAGTGTTGTCTATAGCTACAGTAATCATGATTAAATTTAGAGAGTGTAATCCTTCACATAATTCAGTAAAACTCTGATTTTCTTAACTTGTTCTTTCTTTGTTTGTTTTCTGCACAAGGATTGCTCACAGTAGTAGTTAGCAAGCAGGTAACTTTAGCTATTTTAATACATATACTTTCTTTCACCTCCGCCATTTAGGTAACTTCCATCTTTTGCTATCTAATGTTTTTAACAAATCAGATTTTAAAGTTAACGTGAGCTAGCTAGCAAAGTACTGTAGTCTATCCATAGGAAGAACAGAGTAGTCACTGGCTAAATGTGGGTGTGGTTGTTACATCTCAACCTCACTTGCGTGCCTAAAACATCTGACTGTTACCATGGTACCTCAATGAGAAAACACCCTGAAAGTATCTAGTCGCTCTACAACAGACCGATAGTGTAGAAACAGATTAAAATGTTCCAGATTCAGACCCGTTTACAAGGTTAATATAAAGAGGTCTCATTGAAATTACATTAATTTAGTGTGAGGTTAAAAGGCATACAATATTATAATATTTTACATTATTATATATATTTTTTTAAATGTGTATTTATGTTACTGTTGCCTATTCTTCACTTATGGGTTTTGTATTAAAAGCCTTGTGTTAAAAACACAGCTTTGAAATGTCCAGAATTCATAATCAATATACTGAAATATTGACACAAACCAGTTTATTAGCCAGTCTACACTAAGGTCATCCTTGCTTTCAGGAGAGCTTGACATTTTTTGGGAGATGTATTCTACACTATGGTAATATGTTTCAGAGGGTTGTTAGTCCATGTGGAAACAATGACACCATGCTGTTGCTGAAGATTAGATGGTAGTACAGCTTATTCCATCTCATCCCAAACTCTAATGGGTTAGGGTCTGGGGACTGTGCAGGCAAAGTATACTGAACTCACTGTCAAGTCCCAGAACCGTTGAGACAATGTGCTTTTTGACATGGTGCTTTATCCTGCTGGATGAGTAAGTGACAACTGGTCAATTGTAGCAGAGCTGCCATTCTATATCTAGTCAGCAAATTGTTTTTATTCAAACAAAGTAGTAGCAACTACTGCTGCATTGCACACCTGATGCAAAATAAACAGGCACACGATACGTAACAAAAATGTGTTCCCTCCCAATCAGCTGGAAAGTATTGCTAATGTTAGTGCAAATTGAACATTTGTTATGTTTTTGTTTATACTTTTGTGAATTTCATCAAGGCAACTCATGTGACTTCATATTGTGTATGGCCTTCATGTGCCTGTATGTATTCCTGACAATGTCTGGGCATGCTCCTGATGAGATGGCAGATGGTGTCCTAAGGGATCTCCTCCCAGACCTGTATCTGGGCATTAGTGAGCTGCTGGACAGTCAGTGGTGCCACTTATTGATGGCAAATGCACCGATACATAACATCCCAGAGGTTCTCAATTGGATGCAGTTCTGGGGAACGTGAGGGCAAGTCAATGGCATCAAAGCCTTCATCATCCAGGAACTGCGTACACACTCAGGCAACATGAGGCTGGGCATTGTCCTGCCCTACGAGGAACCCAGGGCCCACTCCACAAGCGCAATGTCTGGCAATGCGTCTGAGGATTTCATCTTGGTACCTAACAGCAGTCAGGGTACGGTTGGGTAGCACGTGGATGTCTGTGCGACCCTCCAAGGATATGCCTCCCCAGACCATCACTGACACATCGTTAAACTGATCATGCTGGATGATGTTGCTGCCAATTGTGGTGTCTGGTGAATGCCTATTGAGCTGCATGGTGCTGGGCTGTGAGCACAGGTCCCACTAGAGGATATATGGGCCCTCATGCCACCCTCATGGAGTTTGTTTCTCACATCATGCTCCTCCTGTGTTTCTCCTGGCACAAAACGTCTGTGCGTTATTGAACCATTCAAGTGCTTCAGTGGATTTGACTTTCTAACACTCACTTGCATATTGTTAACTTATCCAGCTTCAAGTTATGCATTACTACTGGATATTTTAGTTTTCTCATCCAACCCTTGCTGTTTCACTTTGAAGTGGGACACAAAATGTCTAGGCCACAATCTGCCCATAGGAAAATGTGGCATTAAGTAAAAGTTTGCATACCACTGAAGAATTGGTAATGTACAATTTTTAAAGAACATGAGTGAGCAGGCAAAACTTTTTATTTGTCATGGGATTCATATTCAACTGTAGGTCATAACAGAATGGCAGCATCATAAAACAAAACATGTTCTTTCATAAAACATGGTGCCCACTCACCATTGTCATCCCATTTATTGAGAACACCTGAACATAATTTCTCCTTCAAATTAACTGCTCATCCTAGAGGTCTGCATACCTTACAGATATGTGATAATGGATAATGTTCCTCAATGAATAATGTCTCATTTGTTTAATTCATCTAATTATAGGACTTGTGTGAAAGTCATTTATGCAGAAATATAGAAAATTCTAAGGAGTACAAACCTTTAAGCACTGCTATGTAAAATTGCCCACATAAATTGAATTATTGGTCTAGGAATTAAAAAAGATTGCGATGCTGGTTTCCAGTTTGAAAGAGATTTAAAAAAAGGAGACGGCCACCTATTTGCATTTGCGTTGTCAAGCGGTTGCTAAGCCTATAGTACCCACAATGCAAATTAACAATGTAATAAAACCAATGCATGTTAATCTAGTGATTTATGCCATCTCTCCATAAGTATCTGTCTGAAAGCCAGGAGACAGTGATGAACAAACAAACTGCCTTGAAGTATTTTAGTATTATTATGACTGCACAGTGTTGCTTTCAGGAATATTAACGAAATATTTACTTCTCATGATGATATTGATTTAATTTGTTTTATTAAAATATGCCCTTGCATCTATTGGCAGTTTTGGTGATCTTTGATCTGGTTAGACAAAAACATTACACAATCTATTTTTGGATTTGAGAATTAAAATTCAATATTGGCCAAAATGGTGTTGCGATGTACTGCAGTATCAATGTTTTTCTCCAATCCCTATTTGCCTCTATTTGGTAGGTGCTGTTGTGCCATTTTTTTCCCAAAGGGAGACGGATGTGTGGTGGGGATACATACTATTAAAATGAATGGTGGTCGCTTCTGCAATGTGTGTTCCACCTTCACAGACAGGTGTGCAGCCTTCTGACCAATCAAACACTAGCATGCAACCTTCTAGGCAAAACGAAGAAACCTAGAAAATAATCCATATGCGTGATCTGCTGAAATTCTCCTGGTCGAAAGTCTGCCACCTCTACAAAAACATGCAAAATGTAGGACACTAGCGACTCAAGTAACACTTTGCTGTTTTAGCTTGAGAGTAAATTTTGGCCGATGCTGTTACAACAGCCTGTATGCAGCAACGCACGCCACCTTACCTTCAGTACAGTGTTTAGGCAGAGGAGTGGTAGTAACTTCATTGAAGTCTTGTGAGAATTATGCTCTTTTCACAAAATATGATCCATTTTTCCCATATATTTTAATACATTTTCTGTGGTGTAGGATATTCCTAGCATAAATGGAATGAACAACTCATTATGTATGCAAATATTTGTATATATTTTTTAGCTCCACACAATCAAGACCTTTGAGTTGATGTTGTTCCACCCCTTTGATCGAGATGTATACTGGTATATATTTTAAATCTCTCCGAGGGTAACGCAGCCTTGTCTACGATGGTACTTGCCAGGTAAGCGTAGTACGGTTTTGTATCATGAATAACTAATTACAGCTCATGCACCTATTTTAAAAAAAAATAACATCAGCAGTAGAATACAGATAAAAAGATGGGTTCCTTCCTGTTTTTGCTGGAAGTGCCATTGAAATGCCATTTAAAAGGGGAATTACACCCATTTTGAACTCCTTTTAGACTGAAAGCCTTACCTGTAGCATTCCAGCAGTTTTTAGACAATTGTTATCATGTGGGTGTAGAGCAGTGCAAGGACTATGCTTTTTTCTTTACTCCTGACTAGTGAACTGAGTAAACTGACCATGGCAGGAGGCACGGCTCAATGATCATGGCCGGTCGTTAGACCTGAATGAGTTCCGGTGTGGTGTTGTAATTGTGCTGGTAGCACCCCCCACCACACTGACCACAATTCCCCCTGTCATGTCTTTTCTATTTCTTCCATCTCAGAGTGAACAGTTACATTTCTTAATGCTGATAAGGGCAGCAGTGTAGCTAAAGACTACACATGCAAGCCCAGCTTGTTTAAATGATCACTCCAGACTCCTAAAAGCTCAACATCGTTGTCCCGGTCATGTTTCCAACACGATAGTCGCAAAAAAAACATTCTCAGTGTGTTCGGTAATTCCCAACTCAGCCACCGTAACTGTCCGCAAAGTGATACAGTGAGGTCACCGCAACATTTTCTGAACTCCAACCTGCTGGTTTTGGATCGAGAAAATCTTTGAATTAAGTTGGGACAAATTAAGATCAGGCCGTCAACCAAACACCTCCCCTGAATGTAGATTGTGTCGACAATGTTGCGGTGACATTGTATTACTTTTTGGACACTTACGGTGGCCGTTTTGGGAATTATCGAATGCGCGGAGGTGTTTTTAGTGACTGTAGCCGTTCAAAGCGCTGCAGACATACTGTAGTGCCGTTCCTATTCCCGGGCCCTGACGGGCGCATCGAGTTTCTGCAGCACGCTTTATGGAAATCTGCCTGTGACTGCTGTAGGTGCTCTGTCACTAGAAGTCAGAATGTGAAGGGCATGCACTGGTCCAGTCCTGTTTGACCCTGTTTGGCATAATTGCTGTCGTGTCATTTATTTTAATTTCCTGACATGATCAGCATAGTGTATGAAAAATGCCACCACCGGATTACTGCTCCATTCACACCAGTAGCGTAGCCAGAAAAAAATATTTGGGTGTGCATCTAAAAAACTTGGTGTGCCACATCGATTTTTCTCTACATAACAGAGGCCTATACTACGAAGCTATGTTCAACATGCCCTAGATTTCCTTGCATTACCTGACTTCACTAAACCTAACAATTGCGATCTAGATACGAGATGTCACGACCGTGGTTATTAATTCATTAAATCAACCCAGGATTTCTCAATCTAGTGACAAGCGCGTTTACATAAAAGGAGCGGTGTCATAGGACCAATCGCCTACACGGACAAGTCTAGTAAATTATAATTTTTTATAAAATTGAAGGGCATAAAAAATATA
>JACXGM010020474.1:0-17785 GCA_016801145.1 Umbra pygmaea | reverse complement strand
AACAACGATCAATATTAACCACATTTCTCTCTCATATTGCTCATCATAACCACAGAAAATTATAAAAACAACTAGCTAACCCAAATTCCAATTATTTTATATTTTTTTTATTTTGCTGATCCGAAAAATGATCCGATCCGTGACACTGATCCGAGAACCGATCCGATCCGTGAGTTTCATGATCCGTTGCACCCCTAGTTGTCATCGATGACTATAACAAAACCCATGATCCCACGCAACCTCCCGACGTCATCCAAGTACATCTTTTGCTATTGTTTTGATTGAGAGCCCCCTGGCGGCCAAAAATTACATATTGCACGTTTAAATTCAGTTTAAATTTGGGCTCACTTGTCTACCTAGACATGTTCAATCCAGAATTATTAGCTGGAATGAATGGATAACCACAACAGCTAAGAGCTGAAATGCAATTTAAATTAGGCCTACAGTTGCACAGGGCTTGATTGGTCTACATGATGCAAACCAGTGTAAAACAAACTCAGCCCTTAGTTTTTTCTCCTCAATCATGTTCCTTTCTACTTTGACTTAATTAAACCGTCATAACCAGTTGTATGTATTTGTGTGCCCTTCACTACAGTTTAGGTATATTTTATTTTTAGCTGTACTGTAAAGGCAAAAATGGTCACCTAAAATATTGTATTATGTATAAAAACACTTGCTGTTAACTCTTATCAATGCCTCTGTAATTGTCAAAAATATTAATTTCTCCTTCAGAAATGCTATACTGTGTTAATTGAGCACAACACGTTATCAGCAGATAATCTTGAAGACGTATTTCCATACTGGTATGGGTGAGAACTCTTGCCTCACTATTCAGTATTTTAGTATGTGCATTGTGGGCCTACTGTAGAAGGGATAGTACATGTTTGTGATGTTTTATTACCCTTGAGTCTGCTGTCTGAGGTTCATAGACATGCATTGTCCAGTCGTGTAGTCTACTATTACATGTTTTAATGAATATGTTACTACCACTTATTTATTTTGAACATGTGAGATGCTCTTTTTGGAATTTTCAATATAATTTCTCTCCATTAGTGAATGTATATTATGTACACAGAAATGTGTTCCATTAGTTTACAGATGTAAGGTTCTGTTAGGAACATTGCTCAGTTAAAAGAGAAAATTCACCAATTCTGCTTTTAAGACCCAAACCGTAGTTTGTTACAGAGAGGTCCTGAAGTGGGTCTGTTGGGTTAAGACACAGAAAGATAGTAACTACCTAGCATTTTACCACAGAAAGATAGTAACTACCTAGCATTTTACCACAGAAAGATAGTAACAACCTAGCATTTTAGCACAGAAAGGTAGTAACTACCTAGCATTTTAGCACAGAAAGATAGTAACTACCTAGTATTTTACAACATACAGATAGTAACTACCTAGCATTTTACCACAGAAAGATAGTAACAACCTAGCATTTTAGCACAGAAAGATAGTAACAACCTAGCATTTTAGCACAGAAAGATAGTAACTACCTAGCATTTTAGCACAGAAAGATAGTAACTACCTAGCATTTTACAACAGAAAAATAGTAACTACCTAGCATTTTAGCACAGAAAGATAGTAACGACCTAGCATTTTAGCACAGAAAGATAGTAACTACCTAGCATTTTACAACATACAGATAGTAACTACCTAGCATTTTACCACAGAAAGATAGTAACTTCCTAGCATTTACCAGGGCAAAATAATTCAATATGTCAAATTCCACATAATCGAGTATGCAATGTTTGCTTATTGATCGTAAGGTCGGCACAGCCAAAAATGTTCTCCTAAAATAGTATTTAGTTAACTACTAGTTTTTATTTCACCTTTATTTAACTAGGTATGCCGATTGAGAACAACTTTTCATTTGAATCTGCGACCTGGCAAGGCGAAAGGCGACAAAGAGTTACACATCAAGTTACACAAAGTACAACTATTCATCTACACATGTGTACATATAGTCTAAGACAGATTGTTAGATTATTTGGAATGTAAAGTGGCAGTGCAGGAAAATAACACTAGAGTAGGTAACATATTGAGCATGGCTAACAAACGGGTACGTGCAAATTATACAAAGACAACTGTGCAGGTGAGTATGTACAAGATGCGTTAAGGGTTTGATGAACGCACTAGGGCATAAACAGGCAAGGAGCAACACGTGCAACGGTCTGACATGAGATCCAAAGTAATACTTCAGAGGTGGACGGTGCACTTTATTATGTATTGCATCTGTGGATGTGTGCCCTTTGTCATAAAAAACAATCACTGTTAAGCTTTGAACCACTTGCTTTTAATGTTGATGTGAAGTCGATGCGTGATCAGAATCAGATCCATTTTATCATCAACCTGTGTTCCTGTTGCAGTGAAATGCTTGTTTACAAATTCCTTCCCTAGCGATGCAAAGTAGTGATGCTACTAAAGGTTTATGGACCTATGAACAGCGTGTTATGCATTCAGCCCAAGATTGTTAATATCAACATTTCCAGCTTATTTAATGAATGTGTCAGTTTGAGCTATGTCTTACATTGGACGGATCTCTCATTGTCCCCTAGAGGCTACTACCTCATCAGTGTATATCACCTCAAGCGTTTTTTCCTATTTTCTATTTAATAAAATGTTCTATGTATGAATGTTTGTGTATGTTTCATAGAAATTGACATTTCATCGTCCATGACAAAGTCTTATAAAACAGTGTTATATTTGCTCTTCTCGCTGTGTTGTAGTCGTGGCTGGCGGAGGCAGGAGGGCGAGGGGACACGCTGCTGAAGAGAGACACATTAACAGACGACACGTTCAGGTCCCACTCCTTCAACAACAACGGCAGCGCCCACCAACTATGCAGGTTTGAGACCAGACGCTAACGCCCACTCGCTCATACATAACACTGATTCTCTGTATGGATATTGTTAATAATAAGTCAATGTGTTTCTCTGTCCAGTCCTGACGGAGCCCAATCCGACGAGAGCCTCCCACACCTGTCTCAGGCCATTTATGCTGAATTTGACGATGAGTTTGAGGAAGAGGACCTTCTCGCTCCAATCGGTCAATGCACAGCCATGTACAGTTTTCCAGGTAGGTCCTGACGGCTCATGATAACAGCTGTGCGCTCAAAATGATCAGATGGTTGTAGACACACGTAATGTGGACGTGTTTCCTCCATGGCGTCATGCATTCTAGGGGCCAGTGAGGGGACCATAGCCATGCAGGAGGGGGAAGTGCTCTTTGTAGTGGAGGAGGATAAAGGAGACGGCTGGACCAGGGTCCGGAGAGCCAATGGGGACGAGGGCTACATACCAACATCCTACGTCAGCATCAACCTCAGCAAGTGACCCCCGCCTCCATCCCACCCACTGAAGGCCTGAGGTAATGGCCAGTCTTGCCGGGTGAGGATAAGCCCCCCAAAACATTCTGTGCAGTTATCCTATGGGACCAATACAAGGAGGTAAAACACTGTGAGCTCGAGCTTCTGGCTGTCTGAGAGAAGACTATCGGGGCCAATGTTTCATATTTCCACAAAGATGAGTTGTTTCCCCTGCTGAGCGGAGAAGAAGGTCGCTTTAGGTTCTTTCTGGCTTGTACCAAGTCGCTATATTTACCCTGTGGAAACCAACCATCATTACACTGGGGTAATTGACATAATAGCAGCACTGATGAAAGGCCTAACAAACCAGCGTGCTGGAGGAGCGTTTCACATCTGGGAGTTCTTCAGAAGGCTGAAAAAGAAACATGGCGGCAATTCTGGGGGCACCATGTGAATAGTTCCTCTAATAACACAGTGCTACACGTCCTCCAAGTGACTCGTTACAGTAAGAGACTGTGATGCGTGTGTAACCTGCTCTCCATAACTCTCCTCCTAGGTTAATGGATCACAGCTTTGTTAACATTTCACTTTATGGTTTTTCATATTTGCAGACATATTTTTGGACAAAGAACATTTGCTCTGATCATGAAAACTACAAACCGCACACAGGTTAGTGGGTCCTGAATGTCTGTCAGCCTCTGACCCCAATTGACCCACTGTCAGCTTTGGATGCTGTTATGTGAAGACAACATCATGAGCTTTATTGACTATTTCCAAGTACTCTGATATATTGTGTAAATATATTATCCACTAATGACGCCAAAGATTTTGAGAGTAAAACCACCTGAGAGAAATGCACATACAGTAGCTGGAATAAATACATGTTTCAGACAATCACAGCCATATGTTAATTAAATCCACGCTAATACAACCACATCGTTCACAACAGGCTTGTACATCAATTAGTACGGATTTAAGCCCAGAGAGAATAGCAAACAATTACGAGATATTGCGTGCTTTTCCTTGGCTGCTGAAATCTGTAGTAATAAATAAATAAATTATAACTGTGTGTGACGTTAGCGTTTTCAGTCTGCCTACACTAGTCACTCTTTAACATCATTATTAAATGTGGAGCTGATTTGTCTTGTCTACACTCAAGTTACATTTCAGATCATCACATTATTTGCTATTCGAGAGAATGAATGGTAAAGAATTCCTTGTTCGTATTGAGAATGTAATTTATTAAGTATGTGTAAGTTGTTACATTTATGGATTCAAATTTAAAGTACATTTTGCTATATATTATGAGTTAATATCTGTTTGTGCTGGACCTGTCTGTTTCCAGAGGTGGGAAATTCAAAGAAAATAATGCAGCAGAACATGTGCAACATTCAAAACCTTTTATTTATGTTATAAATAATATATTTTAGCTATCACAACACCACTATTGTCTTATTAGCTTTTTAACCTTATAAATAAAGTCTGTACATTTTATAAGATCAGATTTGAAAAATTCTATTGTGAGATGAATGCTTCCATTTTGTTTGGATTTCAGTAGTATAGCCATCATTTTTACATTGAACCACAGGAGAAGGCCCATGTGAAACTCATGTCAAGGTGCCTTTCTGGTTAAAAGCATTGCGTTTGTACCATGTTCACATCTGTCAATCCTTTTGAGTTCAATCCCTTTTTGACAGTACCTTTATTGATTTGAACAAAACCTTGTATACTGTACTGTTCATATATTATTCTTGACTTTTATTATTTAATTTGCCAAAACATTTAAGAGTTAAAGGTGCTATTTGTAGAATTTGTGTAGAATTCCATGGAGCAAAAACAGAATTGCTTTTTCAGTGACAATCTTACAAAAGCCGTAGAAAAGATATTTCATGAAAATCTGAGAATTCAATTTAGATGGGATGATTTCCTACACTATGCAGTGCATATTTTGCCATTTGAACAGGAATTGCAATGAGGAAGTAACGAGTTGTGCTTCCACAGTGTTTGTCAATGGGCACGTTCCAGTTTGTATTTAATCAAATGTTCACATTTAAAGCCATGCTTTTTTTGTAACAAAGCACTGCATAATGTAGATATACATTATCCCAACACATAATCTTTTTTAAATGTATATCAAGAAATACTGTTTAAAGCATTTGTAAGCGTGTTACTTATTATTACGTTAGAGAAAGTACCATAGTTCCATTCTAGAAATGGCACCTTTAACTGCCAAAACTACTGGAAAGTTGATATCCTATACATTTTGAAACTACAGTGTAGATATTACGGCTTGATTATCATCAGAACTTCAACTTCACATTTTCCAACCATATTGTATTTGTTTATTATCCAATTCCAACAGGTTGTACTAATTGCACTGTAAAATAAAAAAGGCAAAAGATATGTACAGCAAGACAAAATAATACATAAAATGTATAATTACAGAAACATGTCCGTAGCAACACATAGTACACATACATAATTTGTTGATTGTATAAATAGTAAGAAGAAATTCCAATATTAACAGGTGTTCAGTTCATAGAGAAAAAATATCACTGACCAGTTACACGTTACAAAGACACACCATATATGAATTGTTCTTGCTTCAATCTGAATGTAATTTAAACAATTTCTAATGGACTTTACCTCTATTGGACTTTCTTTATGGAGTTATCATATACCTTTTTTTGATAATGACACAATAAAGTAATAAATAAATGTTTTTAGTAAAATTTCTTCATATCTAGTAAATTTCATTCTAGAATAGCATGGAATCACTGGGCATCAGTAAACCTGATACCTCATCAATCTTATGAAATTCAACTCCAGACGTTTCCTAGTTTTGAACATCAAAATATCTTCAGATGGTTAGCCAGCTCTTTGCCACCATCTCCAGCAGCATTTTCATTGTTTTTTCTACTAAATATATTCTGGTAAATAGCTGCTATACTGTATACTCATCACAAAGATTCACTATCGTTGTGGTTTAACATCTCTCCAAAAACAGTATAGTCATTGATAATTTAACATAATTTGCAGTGATGATTTGATGTGATTTTCCAACAATGTTTTAGGCAGAACTTCTGGAAACATGACACACAACCTGTATTTAAGAACATGTTGCCGTACATTCAGTGGCACATGATTATTAGCACATGGTTGCATAAGCAGAGTCCCGGTGCTAGCATGACCTGACCTGTCTCTGATTGAGAATGTGTGGTGCATAATGAAGCGCAAAAAAAGACAATGAAAGCCCTGTACAGTTGCACAGCTGAAAACATGAATAATAAATGAATGTGGGAAAATTCCGTTTGCTAAACTCAACCAACTGGTGTCTTCAGTGCCCAAATGCTTAATAAGTGTTATTAAAAGAAAAAGTGATGATACCCGGACTAAAATCCCCAAAAAGCAAACAGTAAGAAGTGATGCACAGTGGCTAGGAAATACTCCCTAGTAGGTGGAACCTAGGAAGAAACCTAGTGTGTCCAGTGCTCTTCTGGCTGTACCATGTGAAGGATCTGAAGGTACACAGCCCATTGTGTTAAGGTCACATTGTTTGTCAGTGTTCAATTAGAGTCCATAATGGAGTTAGGAATGGGTGGGCTGTGACCACAGTCTTTGTGTTACATCAGCACAATTCGGTGGTCTTGGGCAGGGACATCAGGACGCGCTCTCGAGATGTACAGCTGGAGTTGCCAGGCGACACGGTGCTACTCTGACCCCAAAAATAAGTATTTAATCTGCCTCTCGTCCCCCATCACATCAATGAGACTTAAGTGTGGACTGAGAAAGGACAGAATGACCCTAGTCCCCCGGCACATAAACTATTGCAGCGTAACATCTGGGGCTAAGACGGGGGGACTGGAGACGTGGTCCTGCACAAAGAAATCCTCAGCAGGAGCCAACAGGCATGATTCAGACTCACCCACATTGCCAAGACCACACCACCAGACCACAACCACACTGGACAAGGTAGAGTATAGTCCACACAGTGTACGCCTATCCCACAAGTGTGGGGTATCATGCGGCAACATGAGGAGGCCAAAGACTCGGCCCCTTAGTGGCCTTGGAGTGAGGATTTTCCAGTGGAGAGGGGAGCCTACCAGGCAAGCCAGCATGGGTGGTTCGTCAAACAGTGCTGTTATTCACATTTAGCCCCCTGGGCCAGTCTACACTATATCACAGAACTTACTGAAGAAGTCTTCAGCATAGTAGACTTAAATGTTGAGACTGAGTCTGTCTCTCACATGGGTTGGCACATCATTCCACAAAATTTGAACTCTATAAGAGAAAGACTTTCCTCCAGCTGTTTGTTTACAAATTCTAGGAACAGTAAAGAGGTCAGCATCTTGTAAACGTAACGTATGTATACTGTATGTGTGTATGGTATCACCTAATCAGACAGATAAGTAGGGGAAAGTTCATGTATTGCTTTTTAGGTTAACAGTAAAACTTTGAAATCAGCCCTAGCCTTAATGTGCAGCCAGTGTAGAGAGAATAGAATTGGGGTAATATTATGTTCAAATTGTGAACATTGTGTTTCCTGATGACATGAACAAGTGGCAACATATATAGCGAGGCAACTCACTTAGGTTGGAGAAATAGGCTGATTGAGCAGAGGTGAGTGCATTTCGGTAACGCAGAGTACTGTCCAAGCTAGTCTAAATACGTCCAATTTGGTAGAACGCCATTTCCGCTCCAGTCTTCTGGAGACTTGCTTTAGGGTTCTGGTGTTTTCTGTATACCAGGGAGCAAGTTTGTTGCACTGTGTTTTTCCACAGTGCAACTGCATCCAGGGTGTTACACAGTGTTAGGTTTAAATCTTCAGTTAGATCATTCACAGATGTGTTAACTCTGACATCCTTTGGTGATGTTACACAGTGATGTTACACACAGTGATGTTACACAGTGATGTTACACACAGTGATGTTACACACAGTGATGTTACACACAGTGATGGTACACAGTGATGGTACACAGTGATGTTACACAGTGATGTTACACAGTGATGTTACACAGTGATGTTACACAGTGATGTTACACACAGTGATGTTACACACAGTGATGGTACACAGTGATGGTACACAGTGATGTTACACAGTGATGTTACACAGTGATGTTACACACAGTGATGTTACACAGTGATGTTACACAGTGATGTTACACACAGTGATGTTACACAGTGATGGTACACAGTGATGTTACACAGTGATGTTACACAGTGATGTTACACAGTGGTGTTACACAGTGATGTTACACACAGTGATGTTACACACAGTGATGTTACACAGTGATGTTACACAGTGATGTTACACACAGTGATGTTACACACAGTGATGGTACACAGTGATGGTACACAGTGATGTTACACAGTGATGTTACACAGTGATGTTACACAGTGATGTTACACAGTGATGTTACACAGTGGTAAACAGTCAACTGTCCCAAATTCTTTTGCAGTGTGTTGCTGTTTTCAATTTGATATGAGTGTCTAGTTTCAAAAATAAATTAAATTTACTAAGTAAGAACATAAAATAATGTGTTAATAATATATTTCAATATAGTAAAGGGTGAATAAATGTTTTTTAATATTTATTTTGGGGCATTTTCCATACTGTCCCAACTTTCAGAATTGGGGTTGTATTAAAATAATGATTGGCTTACATGCGTGTTGACATGCTCTCCACCAGTCTTTTACATTGTTGTTGGGTAACTTTACGCAACTCCTTACCCAAATATTCAAGCAGCTCGACTTTGATTAACTGCTTTTAACCATCCAGCCATCTTTCTCTTACTCATATTCTAGAGGTTTTCAATGGGGTTGATTTAAGGAGAATTTGCAGTGGTCTACATTTTTTCCCAGAGCTGTATGTTCTTTAGAAGGGAAAAAATAATCATTTTTGTTCCAGTCACTTGAAGATTAAATGTTTATGTAACAGATGTGATCCTGAACTTCTGTCTGCGTTGTGTAATTTTGAATGTGCCAGTCAGGGAGCCCAGTTGCATCTTTTTATTAGCCTGTAGAAAGAGAATGGTTCTCTTAATTCTAGTACATTTTTTGTACAGTGACAAGTAGAAATATTTAAAACCCTGTACTGTAGTGCTTATCATATTTATAAGCACTACCTCCTTTATGTGGATGTAGCAAGTGAAATGTGTGCACCTAAGGATAGGGTGGGTCGGGTTTGTGTGGTCAGGTTAACGTCGGCTAGCGTAGCTATAGTGCCAGGGCTGAATTTGTTTCCCAGTCTACCCCATAGAGCGTATATAGTACTGGATGTAACATGAGTGATGTCACCCATTGGTTTGTGAAGATCTGATTTGAGTCATCGAGTTTGCCGTTGCGAGTGCAGCCTGGTTGCGAATATGACAATTTTAGACAAGAGGTGGTATCTGACTGAGGTTAGCTGAGAATTGGCAATGCTGCTTATGCTCTACCTTACGTTACACACTTTCACTGGCACAGTCAATGCCAATCACATCATAGCCACTCCCTAAAACACCCCCTGCTTCAGCGCCGATTTTAAAATCAACAAGGCCATAATTCATAAAATGAACATCATTCTGTATTGCAAAAGGCTTAAATCTAGTGATTGAGACCATAAACTCATTATGAAAATGTTTACTGAGGTAATAAATCGAGAAGTGGCTGACATTCTCATAGACTTCTAAAGAAACAAACCTCTTTTGCAACCACACAAGTCGCCCCCAGCTGGAATTCAGAATGCAGGTTTAAAGCACTTCCGCATTTGCATCACGAACCAGATGCTAGCCCTGTGGTCCACCCCTGCCTTGTCTCTCAAGTATTTTGGCAGTCAATTCCAAAGGAGTCATGTTCTGGGTACTTCTACAGTGGGAAAATATTTATGGGTGGTTTAATTTACATTGCTCAAAAAAATGAAGGGAACATGCAATCATCACTGTGTAACACCAAGTAATTTAAACTTCAGGGCTATCAATCTGTCCAGTTAAGAAGCACAAGTGATTGTAAATCAATGTCACCTGTTTTGGTGCAAATGAAAGTGACAACAGGTATACTGCAGAGGCAATAGCAAGACAATCCCTAAAAAAGGGAATGGTTTTGCAGTTGGTGGCCACAGACAATAGCTTTCTCCTTATTCTTCCTGACTGAACATTTTCCTATTGTCCTTGTCATTACTGGTAGCATGAGGCGGTACCTGCAGCTGATTCAGGTTGTACAGGTAGTCCATCTCTCCAGGATGGCACAATGGGCCATGGGTTCCTCCTGGTGCAGGACAATGCCTGTCCTCATGTGGCCAGAGTGTGTAGGTGGTTCCTGGATGACAAAGGCATTGATGCCATTGACTGGCCCTCACATTCCCCAAACCTGAATTCAATTGAGGACCTCTGGGACATTGTATTGGTGCATCCAACGCCACCAAGTAGCGCCACAGATACTGTCCAGGAGCTCACTGATGCCCTGATCCAGGTCTGGGAGGAGATCCCCCAGGACACCATCTGCCATCTCATCAGGAGCATGCCCAGATGTTGACAGGAGTACATACAGGCACGTGGGGCCCATATACACTACATTGTTTGTTGCCATGATTAAATTCAGGCAAGTTGGAACAGCCTGTACTTTCAATTGTTTAATAAGATTTTCAGTGTGATTTTGAATCCGGCCCTCAATTGGTTGGTGATTTTGGTTTGCATTGACCGTTGTTACATCATGTGGTACTCAACGAATCACACAATGTACAGCAAAGATTTTGAGACGCAATGTTTGAAGTGAGTGTTCCTTAAATTTCTTAAGCAGTGTATATTGAGAGCTGTCAAAACTGATTGAATTCAAATGCATTTGCCCAACCAAATGTCTTTGTTTTCAATTAAATAAATGTAAAGTACACTTCAAAGTTCAAGTGTAATTTATTCATGATTTATGTTAATGTTTTTCTTGCTTAGGCTGTTTTATTATTTATAAGGGAGAAAGTTAATGCTCAAAAATGGTTTCAAATGCATGTTTTTTTTTATGATTGTCCCAGCAGGTGGCAGTGTTGCTTAAGTGGCTCTCTTCACTGTTCTACCCAAATACTGTTGTTTGCCACAACTCCAACTCAAAGCTGGATATTCAACCACTTTATTAGGGATTCCTAAACTTCTTTATGATAATGTGGGCAAATAAATACCATGGATGATTATGGATCTATCACTTGAGATCATGCTAGCTACAGAGGTTGTTTTTTAAAACATTTCTTATTAATTAGAAGGAATATCTTCTCATTTCAAACACTGGCCTCTACTTGATCAAACAAAATGAAAAGTTAGCTTAAAGACCTTTAACAAATAATACTAATTGATGTTTGGGGTTTCAATCTTTCTCCAACAACAGCAATACTCTGTACTATGCAAAGAATATCTTACCCTTCCTTTCTAAAACCTAATTGGCTTACCGCAGTGCTGAGGCCAAGCGACCACTGGGCAGCGTTGACGGGTCAGTTGATTGAGCTAGGTCATTTGTATGCACTGCTTTTACTCTCTGGATATGGTAAAGGTCAGCTCCTCAATAAGGCTGCCTGTCTTAGCTGATGTGTCGTAGCTCTACTAGAATTACAGTTGCCCAGGTAACAGGATCAGCATCTCTGGTAGAAAAGCACCCCCCACAACGCCACGGCAACCATGATAAACATTTTGATGATGAGTCTCAAACTTCCTCTATTGTTTACAGAACTAAAACTGTTTTTCTTCCAATTCTGGCATCCCTCCACCATGTTGTACGGAATGTAATTCAATTACAATTGAGGAGGTTGATTGCCATTAAGCAGTACAATACCTAAGTGTCAGCTATAAAAGAGATCTGACAATTAGCACTCATTTTAGCTTTGAGCTTTAATAGTGACATGAGTGTACTAACAGATTTCCAGTGATGCCAAATAGTAAACTGTAAAATACAGTAATTGGATATGTCAAGTAGTCTCAAAAATCATGACAGCATATGTTGAACATAAACAAGTTGCATCAGCAAAGAGGAACAGTCGTCACAATTCAAGCTGATCGACAGAGATAGACGGATACTTAACAGGACAATTCCCTGAATAACAGCCTAACAATTTCCACAGAATTTAATCAGCAGCTCTGTGACCAAGTCCCAACTAAAACTTTACATTGTGAGCTTCACAAGGCAGGACGTTATGGCAGGGTTGTCACTCGGAAACTGCTTGTATCCAAGGCCAACACACAAAGATGCATAACTTGGTATAATGAGGAAAAAATCTGTACCCTTAAGCAATGAAAAAGTTGAATATGGTTTGGTAAGTCATCTTTCAACCTATTTCCTACTTTCGGTAGGGATTTCCATTTGGAAAACAATGGAATACCATTACGGCTTGCGCACAATGTCTGCTGCCAGTTGTTACACATAGTGAGGGAGCTGTAATGGGCAGCCATTTTGTGGAAGTCATTATGTCAAATGATTATATGACGGCCATATAATATGAGACCATTTTGTAGGGCCTACACTGTTCCCTCATTACGTTCTTCTTGAAGAATGGTGCAATATTCCACCTCACACAGTTCAGGACTTGTTATGACACCATTATAAAAAGGATTGGAACTGTTCTGAAGGAAAAGGGTTCTCTTACAAAGAGATATATCTTCTGACAAAGATATATTTTTGGGCTAGACGGATGTAGAATGGCTAACACATCTAGTCAGAAATGAACATATGCCTCTTTGCCCTCTATGTGAAGGGATAATATTTAAGAATCTCCCCTGTCGTTAAAATCTGCTTCTGCACGCAACAGAGATGACGTTGTTCCATATGGGTGACATGCCAATCTCTGGCTTCCATTATCTCGTAGCTTGTTAAAGCTTTTGCAGGAAGCATCGAAGCAGACAATCAACAAATCCTTATTGATTATTCCGGTATACTGCTCTTTCTGTAAAAAGGTACGAATACCAATTCTACTCATGACATTGACTTAAATCGATATTTGTGAGCAGGAAGGGCTACTATTCTTGGAATTAAACTTAACGATCCTATTCTGCTCCTTAAAATAAGATGTTCACAAACTAAAGGACAGGAACGGATGGTGTATTCCTCAATAGGAAAGAGAATGATGGAACCGTATTCATGGTAGCGCAGAGGAACAGTTAACAGATGAGACGTACAGACTGTTTGCTTGCATTAGGGATCTGTATTGATGTTTGTGTGTCTGAGGTACTCACTGCTGACATTTATATCCATGCTCTCAGATATAAACATGCATTAGTGTACATGTTAGCTCTCCTGGGGCTTCGATGGGTTTTTCATGGGAATTCAATATTTATTTCCATGTTCATTCCATGTAAAATACACTACAGTATTGCCAGAGAAAATAAACAATCTTCCCATAATGGGAAACAATAGAGGTGAGATGCTCACTGAGCGAATGGTGCCATGGTTACTAGCTAAGTAATTTTGTCACTCGTGTTTTTGTCAGTGCAAATCATGACGTAACACACTGTGTATTGAAAGTATTTTTTGAGCGTACTGCAAATAAATACAAAATTAAAAAATGATTAGATTTGATGTAGTGTTACTGATAGCTGTTAAATGTCAGTGGCGTCAGACCGGGGAGGAAGGGGTACTATGTATAGTATATAGGGCCTTAACATGTGGAGGGGGCCTAGAAAATACAGGGATAAGGAGGGGAGGGGAGGGACACCTCAGAGACATCCTATTTACAGGGTGCAGAGTTTCAGGCCATGCCACTGACAGTATATGAAATAAAATTGATGAGTACTGGGTATTGATCAGTTATTGTACATGTACTTCATAGCCGTAATAGAAATACAATGGGGATATAATCAGTAACAAGCTCTGCAGCTCTATCTGCAGTAGAAATCTCTCCGTCAGCCACTGTCAGGTTGTCACTGATGTAGCATGCTCCAACAAAACAAGCAATTATTTCTGTGCCTACCACAGCATAGGTGATTAAAGATTTAAAGAACAGATCCACTATCAGTTGCTTCTCCAGAAAAAAAGATGAACTGGAGGACATATTATGAGCTTCCAGTCGTTTTATGTGTGCAGGGATGGAACGTGTGCAACACCTGATTGATTTCAGGAACACTGTACAATTCTGAGAATGTTGTGTTAGACCTATAAACAAACAACAAACATAATTAACTCTATGCCACTTTAATAGTCGACTACAACTTTATGTTTACTGCTAGCTCTTTCCTCACACCAATACATAGCCAATCAAGTGTTGTGCAATCATTCTAAATACAACTGTTAGAGCCCTGAAAGGACCAGGAAAGCAGAAAAAAGAGTCTGGGGATGGAAGCAGAAAATGTAAATCAGATTGAACACTTTAGCTTTCCTTCCTGTCTGCTCTGCCTGTCAGCTCTACATTGCCTGTCAGCTCTACATTGCCTGTCTGCTCTGCCTGTCTGCTCTGCCTGTCTGCTCTGCCTGTCTGCTCTGCCTGTCTGCTCTGGGTTGCCTCTCTGCTCTGCCTGTCTCCTCTATGTTCCCGGTCTGCTCTGCCTGTCTCCTCTATGTTCCTTGTCTGCTCTGTTTGTCTCCTCTATGTTGCCTGTCTGCTTTGCCTGTCTGCTCTGTGTTGCCTGTCTGCTCTGTGTTCCTTGTCTGCTCTGCCTGCTCTATGTTGCCTGTCTGCTTTATGTTGCCTGTCTGCTCTATGTTCCCTGTCTGCTCTGAGTTGGCTGCCTTCTCTGCCTTCTGCCGCCCGTGGGGGGATAAATGGGCTTCTTTAAATAGCTCTGATTAATTAGAGGTTTTAATTGCAACCAAGTCAGTGGCAGTACCACAGTACCAGCAGCTCTCACTCCCCTCTGCCAGTCAGTCACTAAGGGGGGAAGCTGGAGAGGGACAGCCACCTGTAAACTATGATCTACTGACGTCATCAGTTAACCTCGTGCCCATGAATTCACGAAACGTTTGTAGAAAAGATCTCAAATTCAAGCGTGGGAAGAGACTTAGGATCATTGAAAAGTGTGATTCATGAAACTGTCTCACCAAGTCTGAATGAGCGTAGATTTCATCGCAGGTTAATCTGAGAAAGCCCTGGAAGCGAGAGCGGCCTCCACCTGTCCTTATTTACAAATAACACACCCATAATGTTTGCGTGTGTGGCGGTCATCAACCAGTAAATTGACAGTTTCCATAATAAATTAAAGACTGAAGTCCTCAAAGATTAATCCTGAAGCGAAGCGAAAGACACCAAAAAAGAAATTTCCAATTGAATTGGAAGTTATCGTATCACAGTTTTTTAAAAGTTTTTATTAAATAAGCTTTTATTTATTCATTTTTAGGTGAACAAAATTCCAACTTTACCCATCAAGCTATTACAGAGCGCCCAAAATAGAATGCAAATTGACGTGGACTCCGAGTGACGCATGCGCTCCCGCCTGAGCGCACCTGTCACCTGTCCAGTCCACCTTGTTCCTGATCCTCGGAGGTCCCGCACCTGAAAAAAACAATACCATCAGAACATGACTGACATGAACACGTATTTGAATCAAATAAATAAAAGGAAACAAGCCAAACCTTGAAAGAAACCAGAAATAAATGAATTTAACAATAAAAATATTTTTATTTATTATTAGTTTATTTACTCTTTGAAATAACCTCAAAAGCGCCCAATGCATTCTGCAATTTAAATTATGTTGACCATTTATGCTCTCCAAGTATGTGGATATTATAGGCATGGCTGACTTAAGAAAAGCAAGGCAAAGCAAGTTCACTGGTCTAGGGAATCAGGCATTCGGCTTCTTAGCCTACGCAATGGTGAACAAAAACGCATAAACTACAGAAATAATAGACTACCGCAGCACAAAGTAGAATGAATAATTGTTAATTTTAGGCCTAGTATTAATAAACCTACGTATTAATACAGTGATGATACAGTACATTATAGAAGGCCTATATGTTTGTATGTGCTATATTCCTTGTCAACTTATTTTATAGTAACACTTATTAATAGTATAATTGTGGTTGTTGTTACTGAGGCTGTTGTGGTTGTGGTTTTTTGTGATAATGATGGTCTAATGGCGAATCGAGCACCTAAAGTTTAAACCATCTATTTTTTGCGTTGGTTTAGCTACAATGTCTCTGATCAGACGTGGGTTTGATCGTATGGATATGACAAAGATAATATTGATGAATACTATATTTGCCGTTAAAAGATCGTAGGATCATTTTAAATTCAAAGTTGATTGTATGCACGTTTCATGAAGGAGGGCCATAATGTCTCCCAGTAACCCCCTGGCTTCAACAGCATTACTCAGTAGCGCTGTACTGTTGATGTGCTGTGATTAGGTAAGCCCATTTACACGTCTTCACACAAGCTTGTTTGTCTGCCCCTCCTGCCCGCTCATGTGAAGCTCTTTCCAGAACATTGCATCATCAGCTCACTTTATCTTTCTGATTGTCGCTGTGGTTTTTCACAACTGTTGTCCTTGCATCGGTTTGCATCAGTTATTGGGCTCCACCATTCTTAACTCAGTTCATTGATCACAGAATCACAGTTGACTATTTTAGTCTTCCAGATTAAAGCAGAACTAAAGATTTGAGTAATTGGTCAGCGCATCAGTTATGTTTCTCTGACCCAGGACAGAGACATTCACCACAAATTACAAGTAAGTCTGGGGGCCGAATGTGGGAGGCTGAGAGCAACTGTTAAATCATGCTTTGCCCATATAACACCTAAACCTTACACACACCTAATGTTTTCATAAGAACTCTATAGTGCCATTCATACTTCCATATTCTGCAAATGAGAGATAGTAATTTGTGATCAAATCTAGAATATATAATATATTCTAAAGCACAGATGGAATTGTGCATGATATTTTAAAGTCGGACATGGCCTGGAGGTTCGCACGGTAGGTGGGACATGACCTGGAGGTTCGCACGGTAGGTGGGACATGACCTGGAGGTTCGCACGGTAGGTGGGACATGACCTGGAGGTTGGCAGTAGTAGGGACATGGCCTGTCGGTTGGCACTAGTAAGAAGAACATGGCCTGTAGGTTGGCACTATTAAGAAGGACATGGCCTGTCGGTTGGCACTAGTAGGAAGGACATGGCCTGTCGGTTGGCACTAGTAAGAAGGACATGGCCTGTCGGTTGGCACTAGTAAGAAGGACATGGCCTGTCGGTTGGCACTAGTAGATGGGACCTGATTTGGAGGTTGGCACTAGTAGGGACATGACCTGGACGTTGGCACTAGTAGGGGGAACATGACCTGGAGGTTGGCACTAGTAAGAACATGGCTTAGAGATTGGCACTAGTAAGTGGGACATGGCCTAGAGGTTGGCACTAGTAGGGACATGACCTGGACGTTGGCACTAGTAGGTGGGACATGACCTGGAGGTTGGCAGTAGTAGGGACATGGCCTGTCGGTTGGCACTAGTAAGAAGGACATGGCCTGTAGGTTGGCACTAGTAAGAAGGACATGGCCTGTAGGTTGGCACTAGTAAGAAGGACATGGCCTGTAGGTTGGCACTAGTAAGAA
>JACXGM010020471.1:0-17787 GCA_016801145.1 Umbra pygmaea | reverse complement strand
TTTACATTTCTGTACGCATTTCTGCCTCATTATGCAAATGAGAAGGGGCTGTGTCTTAAGGTGTCAACTTTTTATTTACTGTATTTATTGTGCAATTAATCGTATGCTTATTTATATTTTGAGCATTTATATATTTATTATTTATTTCTTAGTTTGGCAGACTTGGTCCTCCACAGTTACGTTAACGTTTGCCCACTTATTTTTGGGAAATCTATGAAACGCTAGTTGATTTGTTGTACATTGGTAGCTAGTTGTTGCAGTTAATGGCAGAACATTGTTTTCTTGGTTTCCAATTATTATTTCCAGACATAATGTTAATGTTGTATAGTCGTGATAACGTTAAAGTAGGGCTGCTCGATTATGGAAAAAATCATAATCACGATTATTTTAGTCAATATTGAAATCACGATTATTTAAATTGATTACTCATTGATTTTGGAAATTTGAATGTCGATTTAAAAAAACAGTGAAAATATTCTGACGTCAGGAGCGGGTGCAATTTTTTTACTTTGTTGAGGGTGACCAGCACACATAGTTCTTTAGAATGTTTTGATTTGATTAGACAGCAATTTCTTTCAATTATATTTGCAAATCATTTATTTATATTTATTATATTAAATAAATTAACACTTATAAACGTATCTTATTTTCTATTTTGCCTGCAGGTTTTACATGTGCACACGATCACTGTGCTTAATAAGTCTGTTGTAGAATCACAAACAACAGTTCAAACAAACTACTGAATAGAAATAACACGAAGCCTGGCTCTTCAGTCGGTAGAATAATTGTTTATAAGTAATACATGGCTCTACACTACACCTGTGCTAATGAAACCAAGAACGAGAACGTGATTAATTGCTCAATTTCGTTGCTTCAGTACTGATATGCGCAATCTAATAAAGAAAAATGTTTCAGTAAAGGAAACAATGCTGCAAGGACACAAATAAAATATCCCAAACAAGACTCAAATAGACAAAGCTGATAAGCTAACAAACAAAGTACCTGCATTGCTGTGAGGTAAACTCATGGAGCTGCTGCAATCACCTGTAATTTATAAAATAATGTAGCCCATAGATCAATACTCTGCCTTTGTCGCCACTTCTGCACATCATTTCTCATATAAAGCACGCAGAGCAACTATGGTAAAGTTGTGGTGAGATGGCAAATTATAACGCTTGTCCAAAGCATACAACAACATTCTAGAGCGGTCGTTCTCAACTGTGATAATGGGGCACACATCTTAGGCTAAAAATATGCAACGGCATGTGTTATTTTTTGTGCCTGCGCGCATGATGGATATGGAGTTACACTGTAAAATGCGTCTTTAATAGACGACTGAGTTTCACTTTCGGTTTCGGGAGGGACAAAAGTGCCTGTCATTCAAACACAAGACAAAAATAAGAGTTCTTAGAAAATGTAATGTACAAAATAATCGTTTTTTCTCGATTACACAGTTTTTGTGATCGTTAGGAGCTGAAATCGAAATCGCGATCAAAATCTGATTAATTGCACAGCCCTACGTTAAAGCACAGCAAGCCTAGCAACCGTCTCTTGTTCAGTCCAAAATGGCGAAGGCGCCACAGCAGCACCATCTAGCGATTGTTGTCAGAACTGCAACAGAGTTTCGCCTCTTGTTACTTCTATACTCTTTGTTTAAGACTAGGTTTTTCCTAATCTGTGGCGGAATGGGTTATTCAGATGCTTTTGTAAGAGCGCATGTTTGGCCATAATGTAGTGTGTGCACAACGTGCATACACTTTGCTTCTCTCATCTACACAGACAGAGCAGTTCCCATTTTTGCAAACCATACTTAATTACAAGGAAAATTTTACCACATGAGGGACATCACTGTGGTGTCTGAAGATGTGAAAAAATTGGCATAAATCTAGTGTACACATTTACCCAAATTATTCAGGCTGAATTATTCACACTGATATACATCAACCGCAAGGGAACCCATTCAATCAACATTCAAGTAATTTACGATGCCAATAGTAAATCACCCATGTCTTTGCAAATTACCCTGGCTCAAGCCATGACCCATCTTGCTGGCAAACTCTCTGCCATTCCTGCCATATTCGAGGGGAATCCCCCCCTTGGTTGGGAGGCCGTGAAAGGGACAATGGCTATCCGTTAAAGACATGGCTGATGACACCATATATGATGCCAGCAAACAGTGAGTAAAATGCTGTTTAATCAAAATACACAAACATGCAGTGTAATTGAAAGACCATTCGGCATACTGAAAATGTGCTTCAGGTGTTTGGATAGGACAGCAGGCACTTTACAGTACAGTCCTCAAAAGGTCTCAGCACTCTTCGTGGCTTGATATGTTTTACACAAAATTTCAATCAATCATGGATGTGTTGATTACATAAATGAGGAAATATTAGAGAACTTAAGGAGACGTGATGTTGAAATGCATTTGTCGTTGCCACTTAAGCTCAATGCCCCAGCAGCAGAATGGGAGGAGAGCTTATTTGACAGAAGAGCTGCTGCATTGTCTATAGTGAGGTAAGCAAAGTAATCTTGGTCTAATTTACTCTGTGCATTGACACCGCTACATTGCAAAAATATCACCATACATTCATAACCTTGTGATTCAGTGAGACTGAGCCCAAAACATTAAAAAGTATGTCTTTGTGACATTTCTTTATTTACGTTTTGTAAAATAGAAAAATCAACAGCAATCTGCCAGTATAATAGCAATCCGCCATGTAACAAGCACGCCTGCTCTTAAAGGGAATGTGAGATGATGCTCTGATTGGTTTATTGCATGTTAAGCCCAAACCACACCTATGAGTAATGTAGCTTCAGACCTACCAATTTTAGATTTGGTTGGGTGCAAATCTAAAGACAGTAAAAAAGTCATTTATTCTGCCAGGTATAATAGCAACAGCGCCCAAGATCCGCCCACAAAGTCACTTGTGTTTCGCATTTTATACTTGCGTTTCAGATCGTTCAAATAGGGCCCAATGTATTAGAGCAATATTAATAGTTTATTAATATTAAGAGTGTGCTGATATGTCTATGCGTCATTGGGGATTAGTCATAGAACGTTGAGAGCGTGAAATGTTGCATGGTTCTCCTATCAAACAACACTCATGGCATTGAGTTGTTAGAAAACTGTGCAGATACCCTGATTGCTCATGAATGCGATTGACAGCACTTCCATGCATCGGATTCCTCCACCTCCAGTGAAAAATGCCTGGCGCTGACTACAGAAGTGTGCAGATGTGTGCTGTGATTGGTCAGAAAGCCACGCACCTCTCTTTGTCTTTGAAGAATGAATGAAGGCTAATTTACAAAAGCAATAGCCTTTATATGTTTACAACATTTAGTTGCCATGGATTTTGTACTCTGTGCATTGACAATGAAGTTGAATCATATCTAATCACCAGTGATGGGCAGTAGCGTCGTTACAAGTAGCGCCGTTATTAGTTTATTTACATTTCTCAGTAGCGTGGTCGTAGCGTTACTGTTTTCTGAATCAAAAATTGTATTTATCAAGTAGTGCGGTAGCGTCCACGCAAGCTACATTTTCACGAGTATTTCTGAAGCTCAACTCTGAAATACAACTGCTAAGGATGTTAAGGATCAGTAAGTGACTCACACCACCGCTATACACAGCCTGTATGTGTCGCCGAATAGTGATGTGCGAATCCTGAATGATTCCGTTTTTTTAACGAGTCTTTTAATTGAAATGGGTGTACTGAATCACTGCTCTAAAAGATTTGTTCATGTGAATCACTTTTGCGCAAGTCAAAATCACACAGATTTAGCAGGTGAATGTAATGATGGGCACAACTTCAAAGGTTTACTTTATGAAGACTAACTCATTTGCTTTTTGTCTGAAAATGGTTCATTTGTTTTCATGTGTGCTTGAAACATTTAATTCAGCTCTATTATAGAAAACAATATGGTGCCATCATCAAATATAATTAAGCAGTAGAACAAAATGATTAATTAAATTCATTAAATAATCTTTTACAAGATAGCATTGGCTTTGAATAAAGTTGGTTCAATCTAAAAAAAATAGCTTACATGTAGTAAGCTACTTTTGCAAATTTTTTGTAGCTTAGCTTGCTACATTTTCCTGGGGGGAGCTTCAGTGTAGTGAAGCTTCATTTAGTGAAGAATAACTATTAGCTTAGCTCACTACATTTTACAAGTAGCTTGCCCAACACTGCTAATCACCCCCCTCCACAAAAGTACCATAAGAAAGGAGTCAGGTAATTGGATACAAATATGGATGAACTCACTATGTCCTGATGCCTGTACTGATTTTATTGTATTTAATTGTTCACAAATAAATTAATATAAATACATTTGTGCTAGGCTGGAGAAGTAATATGCTCTATTGAAGCACACACCTTTGATTCTACAGTAGCCTGTGGCTATTTAACACATCCAACCTTCACTATATCAGACATTTTAATCAGATATTCTCCCATAATAAAATAGAATTAAATAGATAGTTTTGATAATCATTTACTTTTCATACATTATAATCCTGTGCCAGCATGTTACCATGACGACAGAAAATGTTTGTGATTGCATGCACATCGAATATTATATTATAATTCCATTCTATTCTACTATATTGAAAGTCCAAGAAACATACCAAATGATCATCTTCAAACATTTAACATTATAGATGAGGCAAAGGACAGGAGATGGTCAAACTTTACAACAAAAAAGGGAAATATTATATACAAGCACAGAAATATATGAAAGGGTGCTCTAAAGTGAAACTTTAAAAAAGTTGTAATGCATAATGTAACATTTCTGATTAATATAATATGAACATTTTACACTGGTCACACCCTGGTATCGAACCCAGCTCCTCTGCCTGTCAAAACACCTGAGCCATCTAGGCTGCACAAAGTATTGATTTTAGGTTTAAGGTAGACTGTGTAATAATAAAAATGTGTAATGCCTAATGCAACATTTCTGATTCATATAATGAGTTATACTTATATACAGTTGTGCTCAAAAGTTTGCATACCCTGGCAGAAATTGTGACATTTCAGCATTGATGTTGACAATATGCCTTCTAATGCAAATGATCAGACTGTTACGTAAGGATAGTGATAATTTGAAGCCATTAATTATCACAGTTGTTTGGCTCCTTTGTAAACCATATTGATAACAGAAATCACCCAAATAGCCCTGATCAAAGTTTTACATACCCTTGAATGTGTGGCCTTGTTACAGACACACAAGGTGACGCACACAGGTTAAATTGGGGTCATTTAATTATTTTCTTTGTTGCCATGTTTTGTGTTATGATTGTGCCATTCTGTTACCTACATTTGAATATGAATCACATGAAAAAATAATAATAATTGTTTTGCTTGCTACTCATGTTTTCTTTAAAAACGGTACATCCATTACCAATTCTCCAGGGGTATGGAAACTTTTGAGCAAAATTGTAGTTAAATAATTTGATTATATACAATTGCATTTGCAATGTTATGGCTATGAATAAAACAAAAAATACATAATATAGAAACTTTACACTAGTCACACCCTGATATCGAACTGAGACGAGGTACAAATACCTAAGCCAACTGGGCACTGAGAAATATCATTGGTTTTGGGTTGTAAATGTAAATGTTTTCAAATATGTGCACCAAAATGCATTTAAAAAAAGATAAAGGCAATTTAATGGGACAAATATTTTGTAAGAAAGTAGTTCAATTGTTACACCTCTATAAATACACCCTTAACTTCACAATTCAGTTGTCTTTTTGTGTCCTGTTCCTTGTTTGTGAAGGGTGATGATCTCTTCTCTAAAATTTTTGGACAATTCTTTTGTCTGAGTTATGTTTCTAACATGCAGTCAAACGTGATACTCAATGACCCCCTAGCCAGTTTTTATGTGATCCAGCTAAAGCAAACCTGGTGCAACTATGATTAGTTGCATCAGGTGTGCTTGAGACAACACATGTGTTGCATGTTTTTTGTGCTGTTGTGAGGGATTCTGTTCAGGGGGTTGAATAATTGTGAGACTGCAGAAGTCATTGTGAATTGCTTTTTCAGTGGGATTTGGGGAAACCACTTGAAGCATTCGTTGTGTTGAGCTATTTCAATTGCTGTCATTTGATTTGTTCATTGCAAACAGCTGACAGTCTGTACATTTTGACAATAAACACAATTTGCAATGGGGGTTGAATCATTTTGATTGCAACTGTATATTATGATTTAGTTGACATAAAATTGCAATTTCTTTAGTGATGCAATGTTTATGCAATTAAAATTTTTGGTTGATAGACTCCACCCTGTCAACGTCAGACAGCCTAGTAGCCTACTGTACTGACACAATGGCTAATGCAGTAAAGTCAACATCTGTGCAGTTTTGCATTACAATTTGCATTTCTTTCAATTATTTTTCTAGAGACGTTTAAATACATCCATTTACAAACCACGATGCAGTCTTGTCTGGGAAGGAAAAGTTAGGAATTACGGGTGGACTTCATGTATACAGGTGTTGGCCATTAATGTGTTTCCACACCCGATCAGAGAATGATTTGCACATTTCACGCGGTTGTGAATGACAGCAAGAGTGAGAAATAATTTGCACTACTAGGCTATATAACGAGTAGAGAGCAAAAAACAATTCAACGCTTCATCAACTTATAGAAAATATAAATAAAATGATAGGCAGAACAATATTATCAGGCAACTTGATTTAAACAACTGTCTGCATAGATAAGTATGTCAGCTTAATAGGGGCACTGAGTAGAATTGCGCTGGTGAGAATGGTAGGCTACTTCCTCTTTCAGAGACCCACTTAAGGCTGTATAAACTGTATTTCTTGATCTATAGGGATAGATGTGTACACAACCCAACAACCCAACCCATATGGCACGGTGCATAGCTTTTATAGAAAGCCCCATAACAAGTCAAAGAAGTCCAACTGTCCCATAATATAAATTTGTATTGCGTGTAATTTCTACTAGTGTGTTAGTGAGTCAGTTCTTCACTTTGTCCAAGGGAATATCCAGGGTGTGTGTAATGTGAGACCCAGAAGAACGGTTTAAGATGTAAGATGGATAGTGAAATAAACATGAAATATTCTCCTCTGAAGTCAGTGTGTACATCCGTAGTTGTCTAAGGCAGGGTTTTTCAATCCTCTCCTCTGGGCACACCAGACGTTCCACAGTTTAGCTGAAGCCACTAAACTAACTCACTACATTCATTAATAAAGGGCCTGATAATTAGGAGATGAGTTGAATCAAGTGCACTAGCTCAGAATAAGATTGAATACATGGAACTGGCTGGCTGGTGTTCCCCGAGGAGAGGGTTGAAAATCACTGGTCTACGGCAAGAATACAACATTGTGCATTTGTGATTACCACTCAATAGGCCTGTTCAGTTGTTAGGATACAAGACTAATACAAAAACCAACAATGCAGGACAAAGGGAAAATGTACCTAGCAGTAGTTCGAGAGTACTTTGTCCAGGACCTCAGGTGAGTGAGTGACATGCATTTTTCTGGTCCGTGTTGCAAGCAATTCCAGATGTCTCCAGATTTCAGCTACATATTTGATAACTTTCTAAAATCGATTGCCAGGTGATCAAATTGCTAGTAATGACATAGCACATGACTAACTAGTCACAGCTTTATGTTGCGACGGTATAGTATAGAAGACAAGTAGGTTAATGTCAACCAGCTGGCTACCAGTATGTTGACATACTACAGTCCCTGCTTTAATAGCTAGCTATCGATTCATCACAAAAATACATTTATTACAAAACGGACGAGATTACTTTAATCCTATGGCTGGCTAGCATGCCTACATTGGCAACAATGTTATTCTGGTGAGTGAATGTTAAAATTATTTTTAGTTTGTAGATGGTCTTTTTTGGAAGTTGGCATAGTTATACTTGAGTGATTAGGCAACATTCACAATATGGATGTCAGCGAAATGTCATAGGCTTGGCATGCAATTTTAGAAATTGCAGGTATTTTCAAACCTGTTTTATAAAACTGAATATGAACTTATTTTCTTTGCATTATTCAAGGTCTGACAACACTGTGTCTTCTTTGTTATCTTAACCAGTTGACATTGTCGGCAAATAAATGCTCTGAATAAAAAAATATTTGTAATTTGGGAGAAATGTTGTCAGTAGTTTATGGATTGAAACAAAACTATAAAAGACACCGATGATTTTGTAGTGGTCTCTTAATTTTTTCTAGAGCTGTATAGTGACCTGTTTATTACCTGTTTTAGACAGGTATAACAGTATGTACAAAATATTATGCTTTCTGGAATTGTTTAAATGAAGAGAAGCATTCAGGGTGTCCAAACAAATGCATTAACAACAACCTATATTTTAATACAACATGTTTAGTGTGTTGTACGTACCCATTTTGTGCAAGGTCGATCACCACTAAATCCTTTTCTAGAAGGACCACCACAGCATAAGGTTCCTGAAAATCTGCACCGAAAAAAAGACGATGGTCATTCATCAACGCACATCACTGGAAATCGTTTCTGAATCAGTTTTTTCTAACATAAGTTGTGGTAGAGCGTGTCTTGAAAAGGGTAGGGACTTTAGTTTAATTCCTGGACCAGGCCCTTAAAAAAGAAATGTAGGCACCCATGTAACAACTTAATGTTTTTTAACTCCAAAATTTGATGATAAAAAAGTAGCTTGAGTCTTGGAACAAAAATGGTACAAGGAAACATATTAAATGTAACTGTAGACAAGGTGACACATTAGATTACGGAACTATGCAAAACTTTGGACGAAAACAAACAGAAAAACAGAAGGAAAACAGAGCAGCCTTGAAATGCCTACACAAACAAGGCAATGCAGGACAACAACGGAGTTCTTTCACTGGAGTCTCGCAGAGATGCAATGAGTGAATAAAAGTTCTGGTTCAAGGTAGCGCGAGGACGATGTGTGTCTGTGTGTGTGTGCGCCTAAAGAGAAGTGAGCTTGCAGCCTACAGAAGTGTCTTCCTGTCTGAGTCAGTACTGCTACAGGCTGTAAATCCCCATGGAATCACATTGCTAGTGCAGCTACGACCTTCACAATCAATGTCTCCTGCACACTTTCCCCCTCAGACTCCGTCTGGCTTCTTCCACTACCTCCCTTTGTCTGTGGGAATGTTTCGGACACTAATTGATTCTGATTCAAGGTGTCTGTCGATATGTCTGTCAGGCCGTCTGTGCTCGGCTGTGGTCCTGCCCGCCAGCATGCCTGTCTCCATGTCTGTCCGTCTCACTGTCTGTCAGTAAGTTCTTAAAATGTCTTTGCTATATTCGATATTTATCTCTCTACGACTGAATGTGTGGTGGTTTTACTGTATGATTTGTACATATATGATTTTTACAGATATGATTTTGAGTGCAAGTACTCCCTGAACTCAAATCAACGCCAGGTACCGTCCATAATACCAAACATTTGGTATGATAATCTTCAATAACATCGTCTCTCTTATCTCACACAGAAACAGCAGATTGAGCCAGTGCTTGTGGAATCAGCACAGGTGTTGCGTAATCCAGGGTCTCTAAGGTCGCCTTAACGAGATGCTATCAAAGCCTCCCAAACATCAGGTCGGTCACCATGGACACGATTATGTAACCATCATCAGATCTATTAGCTATTTCCTAGAGCCCCCCACACCAACATCAAACAAAACACACACTTGAAGCTGTGCACACACGCACCTTTTGGATGAGCTAAATCCACAACACTTTGGCCAGCCATTTGCTGCTATTGAGATTCACTCTCTTAATGACACCCATTGAAACATGCATACAGTATATTGACACTGCAGAGGAATATATCTTCGTTCATGAGGGCGTAGGAAGGATTATGTTATGATAGAGATTTCATAGTTTCCTTAATGGCTTTCAGACCGCATGATTTAATCCACAGATTAATTTATTCCTTTATGCGTTTAACATAATTGAATAAATTAAATTCTACATTTAACATTATCTAACTGCAGCAGTGTATGTACAGTTTCAACATGCTTTGATCAAAGAGCAACCTAAAAAAAGATCAGCTGATATTGTACCATTCATCAACAGAAAGAGCATTAAACACTATCAATGTAAATGTCAAGTATAATGATATAATAAATAAACAGAAAAAAGACACTTGTGGACATCACTTTTCTAAATTCAATGTTGTGAAGTGAATAATGTACCCTACATAGAACCCTGTACCCTAAACAATGCTACTATAGTTTTTTTGTCATTTCTCATTTAAAGACTTTATAAAGTGTTTGACTTTATATTGGTGAAAAGTTGTATAATTGTGTTTAGTTGATTGAAATGATATGGTAGCCATTTTCGATGGGATAGTGGATAAACTCATTCTCCCTCTCAAAGGGAACTTTGGCAACTAAGCTCCCCCTGCCAATTGCCCTTTGAGGATAATAAAGATAACCTTGAAACTTGCATTGACTTTGAATACATGATTCTCAATACAGATGCTAAAACCTCCATCCAGCCTTAATGCCTGCAGTATACTTAACACTCCTGACCGGGCGGGCGCCAAAGCAGGGATTTCGAGCCAAGGGCGCGCACCACTTTTTTCTTCAGTGGCGCGCGACGAGACGGAAACAGGAAGCATGGACGAGTTTGAGGGCATAGTAAATTATCCATAACAACACTGTTAATGTTTCATAATTAAACTGTAAATGGTTCATAACAACACAGTTAAGATAATCTTAGCCACTGTTGACATTAACGTCAATGCTGCTGCCAGTTCTGCCATCATTTACCTTTTTCTTCTTCTTAAATTTGCGAGCACCATGCACGAATATAAATAGTTACGGCGCTCCCATGACGTCACTTTGGCATGCGCCAGGTCGGGAATCTGTAGTATACTGTGCGCTTAAGGCTGCTACAAGGTCGACGCTGTTGGAGTCAATGTAAGGTTGTAGTGTTGATTTTGAGAGTTAAAATGTGCATGTCATGCTACTATGTAGACATAAACTCCACAGATTTGTACTGCCTCAAATCAGTAATGCAACACAAGCAACTACACTAACAACTTACCCGTATCTTTTGTATGCTGGGGGAGTAGTGCTGAGGTGTTTGTATCCGAGCCAGGTAAATCTCGCTCTGACATCTGACCAGAAAAAATATACTCTGTGTCACGGTTCTAGCCGTGGCAGAGGGTTAATCAGTGCCCTTAAACATATTGTGTTTCTCCCAGACAATTACAATGACATCATTATCACCCAGAGTATTGTCTGTATTGTCTGTCAACCATACACACCTGGCTTCCCTACCATAATTAGTTAGTGTATTTAGCCCCCCTGGTTTGTGTCTTCCCTCTACAATGTCGATCATTGTTCTATGTAATGTTTGTTTGTTGCAGTTTTGTAGAGTTCGTATTACTAGTAGTGCAGCAGCTATCGAGTATTATACCGATTTTTCCATCGATTAATCGAGTAATCAGATAAGAAATAATTTGTTTAATTGAAGAGCAATATATAAATAGTTTGGTTTAATTTTCGGCAAAAACTACATTTTCATTACCTACTTGGCTTACATTATCATCTCTCAAAAAACTAAACATACTAAGTGCAATTAAGTGCCATATTACATTGTTTTTACAGAAAACATTTTCTGAAATGCAATAACCTAAAAAAAAATGTGTGCAACTTAACTTTCAGAACTACAAGTTTCAAACTGAGACCAATATGTATATAGGCCTATATGTAAATATTTGTTATACTTAACCAATTTTCATTTATATATTTCATTACAATGTCACACAGCTCTGTTACACTTATGCTAGTAGATCGTTGATCAGCTGTTTCTCTGTGAAGAGCGAGTGAGAGAAATTGGTGCTCAACAATCAGCTGTTTTTCCGAAGGAATATTCAACAAGTCGGCTCTTTAGATCAAATTGTGGTCACCACTACGTATAGTATTTTCTTGTGTTTGATTTTGGTAGTTGTCGTGTTTGGTGTAGTTTCATCGTCCATATGATGGAATGGATGATTAAGTTAGACTCAATGGTTTCTGATGAGATGCTGAAGCATTGACGTCATGCTATTATTGTGGTAAGCTAGTTTGATTTTGCAGTAGACACACTGTGAGTTTTCGTTTTAATTACGGTTGAACTCATTCCAAATTTTGGACACCTTCTGTCATTTTCTCCAGCTTGTCTCTTCTCTTAGCCCCTCACTATTTACGCTCTCTATCTTCATTTTGTAATCTGCGCCATCAGTCTTCATGGCATGTGTCGCCAGCAGCGCCAGCCTGGTGTGCAACTGTAATGCTGCATTCCAGACAGAATTTTTAGCTCGTAAATTACGACTACAACTCACAACTTACAACTTGGTAGTGTTCCAGGCAAAAGTCACAACAACAACAACAATGGCCAACCTGTGCCTAACGTTAACGTTACCTTGTGTTGTTGCTTGCTGTTAGCTGCTTGGCAAATTGCCAAGCTCTTAAATGTTTATCTATATTTTATCATATACGCTAAACTCTATTTTTTACGAGTCTACCAAAGTACTAGTTTACTGTTCACCTCACTTTTCTATCAACGTTTTTCACATCGGGACGCTATTTTGTGCTTGGCTCGCATATTTAAAAAAATAATAAATTGCTCTCTAGTATCTGGGTGTGTACCAAACTCCCAAACATTGTCTGTAGTGAAGCCACTCTTAAAAAAACCTTGACCCAAAAAAAGCCTAAATAACTACCGGCTTATTTCAAATCTACCATTTCTCCAAAAGTGGTCGCCCAACAACTCAGTGCATTTCTAAAGGCTAATAGTAGTTACGAAGAGCTCCAGTCTGGGTTTAGACCCCATCATAGTACTGAGACTGCACTTGTAAAGGTGATAAACAACCTTCAAGTTTCATCCGACCAGAGCTGTTCTGCCTTCGATACCATTGACCACAACATTCTTCTAGACAGATTGGAAACCTATATTATGCTACGTGGACATGTTCTGGCATGTTTCTGATCCTATCTATCGGAAAGATATTAGTTTGTATCTGTGGACTGTCTGTCCTCCAAAAAATCAAAGGTATGCTTTGGTGTTCCACAACGTTCTGTTTTGGGACCGGTACTGTTCTCACTATATATTTTGCCTCTTGGTGATGTCATCCGGAAACACAGTGTCAAATTTCACAGCTATGCTGATGACACACAGCTGTACATTTCAGTGAAAAATGGCAATGGCAATTTTTTTATATAGCACGATTTAATAGCTTTACAATAGCTGAGCATACACAAGAGACAACAAATACAACACATTACAAACAGAAAATGTAAAAACAATACAACAGAAATGAGCTTGAACATTCAAAAATTCACAATGAAGAATATTGGAAGGGTGCTTCAAGATGTATTAAATGCTTCATCAAAAAATGTTTTTAACTTTGACTTAAAAATAGATAAAGAAGAGGAAAGTCTAATTGAAATTGGCAGGTTGTTCCAGAGTCTAGGGGCAACTACCGAGAAAGCGCGGTCCCCCCTACACTTTAACCTTGTTTTTGGGATAGACAGGAGATTCTGATTTGATGACCAGAGTGATCTAATTGGATCGTGCTTAGTCAGAAGGGCAGACAGGTAGGGTGGAGACATACCATTTAAAGATTTATAGACCAAAAGTAAAAATTTTAAATCCACTCTAAAAAAGGTGAGAATCCCCAAAATTGCACTCCCTGGAAGCCTGTGTTTTGGATATAAAGAGTTGGATGACAGAAAATTACTTACTTCTAAACTCTGAAAAAACAGAAATGCTTATTTTAGGTCCCAAGAAACAAAGAGACCTGCTGTCAAATCTGACAATGAACATAGATGGTTGTACAGTCATATCAGAAAAAAACTGTAAAAGACCTTGGTGTTACTCTGGACCCTGATCTCTCTTTTGACGAACATGTAAAACATATCTAAAGAGCTGCTTTTTTCCATCTCTGGAACATTGCAAAAAATGTGAAACTTCCTATCAAGGAATGATGCAGAAAAGTTAATCCATGGTTTTGTTACTTCAAGATTATTGTATTGATCTCTTTTCTGGCTACCCAGACAAAACCCTAAAAAAACTTCAGTTAGTGCTTAACACAGCCGCTAGAATTCTGACTAGAACCACAAAATCGGATCATACTACCCATTTCTAGCCTCTCTACACTGGCTGCCCATTAAGGCTAGAGCTGATTTCAAAGTTTTACTATTAACCTACAAAGCACGACATGAACTTTCCCATACTTATCTGTCTGATTTGGTGCTACCATACATACCTTCAATGTACATTACGTTCACAAAATGCCGGCCTCCTTACTGTTCCTAGAATTTGTAAACAAACAGCTGGTGGAAGGGCTTTCTCATATAGAGCTCAAATTCTGTGGAATGATCTGCCAACCCATGTGAGAGATGCAGACTCAATCTCAACATTTAAGTCTATGCTGTAGACTCATCTCTTCAGTAAGTTCTATGGTATAGTGTAGTCTGGCCCAGGGGGCTAAAAGAGAAAGCCTGCACTGTTGATGAACCGCCCATGCTGGCTTGCCTGGTAGGCTCCCCACTCTCCACTGGGATATCCTCACTCCAACGCCACCCTCAGGGTGGTTACGGTCTGCCGGTGTCCCTTTGGAGGTGTGGTCTTGGCAATGTGCATGGGTCGGAAGCATGCCTGCTTTCTACTGCCCAAGGTTTTCTTTGTGCAGGACAATGTCTCTTGTCCCCCCCAATCTCAGCCCCAGATGTTATGCTGCAATAGCTTATGTGCTGGGGGACTAGGTTTTTCTGTCCCCAGAGGCAGATATATTGATTTTGGGGTCAGAGCTGTATCAAGGAACTAGACCCAAGGTATGCCCACTCTAATGTTCCTGATGTCATGTTCATCCTAGGAGGACCCAAACCCTTGGAACATGCTTCAGGAACATGTGGCCTGATGACTCCTTCCTATCCCCGTCCTGTGCCCAAACCACTGCTGTGCTGGTGCCCACATCACTGCTGTTGGTGATCCCATTTCCACCTGGTGACGCCAGCTTTACATCTCCAGGAGGCTTTACGTTCTTCCTTCACAAGACCACCAAACTGTATTGATATTACACAAAGACTATAGTCACAGCCCACCCATCATATCTTCATTGTTGGACAATAATTTAAACACTGATAAACAAATTGACCTTATTACAATGGGCTGTGTATCTTCAGATCCCCCACCCGGTACAGCCAGAAGAGGACTGGCCACCCCCTTGAGTCTGGCATCTTTCTAGGTTTCTTCGTAGGTCCCACCTACTAGCCACTGTGCATCACTTGTGGTACTTGCTCTTGCGGGTCTCGGGCTGGGTGTCTGTCAAAGCACTTTGTGACGCCTGCTTTTGTAAAAAAATAAATTTGATTGATTGATTGACTAGCAATGTCTAGTCAACGACTAATTTTGGGCTTCATTTAATAAACATAACCTGTAGTAGTACACAATCGTATGTGTATTGTTTTGAGTACAATGTGCAGAATTACTTTATGTTGCCTATTTATATCTATTTATTTCTGTTTCACACCATTAACCACTGGCATCTGTACAGCATCAACAGGGGTCGCCATTGTTGTTTATTAGTTTGTGACGTCAAAAACTGTAACTGGGAGTACAATGATCTGGTACGAGTTCACAAGTAGTAAGTTACGGGTTTGACTGCACTTTCACGGGTAGGTGGTGAAAACACAAGTTACGGGTTGCCTGGAATGCACCATAATAATCATCCGTGCGGAAAAACCGTGAGTGATACAATGTTGGTAACCCTGATTAAACAAAGCTTCAAGGCAAGTCATTTTGCATCAAGGTTTTTTAGTAATCTAATTATTCGAGATAATCAAGGAATCATTTCAGCCCTAATTGCCAGTTAATATTGAGTTAGTACTAGGCAATTGTTTGAGTTTATTCTATATACATTTTGACTCATCATAGGTTTTTTCCAGTGTTTTAATGTTGTTCATTAAAATCTTTGTTGACCTTTGCAAGTGCCTCATACCAGTCCTTACCACCATGTTAGAGAATGACCAACCTGACAAAAAGGAGGCAGCGAGGTAAAAGAGATGCAAAACTGGGACAGAGCCATGCCAGCACCTACTACAATCTGGGGTGCAAGGAGACAATGAAGATGGGATATACTCGTCTTCAGGCATATTGCGCCTACCACCCACCCATTGGAGATGGAGAAAGGTGAAAAATACGTCAGTTTCCAGGACTGGATTTTGTGGGGTGAGGTAGCTGTGAGGCACTTAGCTGTGTGTTATGGGCCGATTTGGCAGTCAACCACATCACCGGTTGTCTGGGCAGGCGATGAGGACCTGTGGTTTTACTCCCGCTTCCCTCTGTTAACGGTCCTACTCTTACCCGTCCAGCCACCTTGTCATAGTCCAGCTAGGGCCTCTCTAGATACCTCCAGCCCAAGTACCCACTCTGCCAGTAAGTCCACCATCCCGGGTCCCCACTCCACCAGTGAGTGCTCCATCCCAGGTCCCCACTCCACCAGTGAGTGCTCCATCCCGGGTCCCCACTCCACCAGTGAGTCCTCAAGACCCAGCCCCAACACCACCCTTGAGTCTTCCAGCCAGGGTCCCCATTCATTAACCTTCGCAAGTGCTCCTACTACTCCTTACCACCACGTTACACTCTGAAACATACTTTATGTATTTTTTTAGATTTTGAACACCAGGCAGAGTTTACACCTTTAAAAAAAAGACGCCACCCTTGCATACCTGTCTAGATGTGAAAAGTCTGGATCAGCCATTATCATGGTTCGTTTCTCAGGGGTAAGCTCCTAAGGCAACCTGTGGCTATAGAGCAGTTAAAAATAATTGCTGTACGAAGGCCAGTGACATATTCATCTCCAGCCAGCCCATATTTGAACTAAGCTTTTAAGCATACAATGTTGCATTCATTCTGTTAAATACTGTCCCTTTTCCCCATAAACAGGTTCCAGCTGAAACTCCCCAAAAAATTATTTTGAAAGAAAATGTTGAAATAATGTTAACACACCTGCCACTTTAAAATCAGCAATAGCATAATACTCATCATCAACATCAATGAATTTATTAGCACAAAGGGCAGGTAATTACTGTTATAATGCAATCAGGTCAGACAGCTGTGTAAAAATATTAACACAACATGCACTGTACTCTCTAATGTATCCTCAGCATAATCCTCCCTTGGGATATTTCATATTCAACATGGATAAATAACACACACTCACACACACACACCCTATGTCCCACAAACCAGGCAAACATATAAATAAAACAAAGGGGTCAAATGTTTACGTTAAAAAGGACTCAGAAATACTTGTTATTATTAGTGAGACAAAGACCCCAACAGCAAAGCTGTCATTGTAGTCACTAATTCCACACACAAACACACTCTGGCTCACTGGGACACTGTATGTGTACATAAATAATGATATAGCAAGCATACAGTACATATATGCACCTCATTTTAAAATTAAGCAGAAAGGTCAAATGTCAACATCGCTGAAGGGCTAGGATACTATTTATATGAGACCCACTGAGAAAAACAAAGCTGTCAGTGAAGTTGCTAATTAAACGGATTCCACACATACACCATCTGTGTGGCTTATTGGGATATTATTTGAGTATAATGACAGCAAGCAAGCATACACATGCACACACACAAACACAACGACATACACATGCACACACACAAACACAACGACATACACATGCACACACACAAACACAACGACATACACATGCACACACACAAACACAACGACATACACATGCACACACACAAACACAACGACATACACATGCACACACACAAACACAAC
>JACXGM010020470.1:0-11930 GCA_016801145.1 Umbra pygmaea | reverse complement strand
CTTACATATTTCCAGCAATAAGGAAATAGAAAATAAACAGCAATACTCTCCTATCAGGCAAATTTCTGTAATTTCTGAAAAACTGAGGAAAAAAATGGGCGAAATGGAACTACTTTCTATACAACAGCGATATCATGCAAACCATGCCACTATTAGCTTGTGGAAGTTTTTGTGAAATTCAGATGGACAGTTACAGTGCATGATGACTTTAAAAGAAACACTGCAAAGCTGGTGTTAAACAGGTCAATCTGTACCCAAACAACACGTGTTAAGAACGATGTTGTGAAATTATTGACACCAATGCCTATTACTGTTTTGACTAGAACGAAATAAGCACTACTAAATATTAGATCACTAACAAACAAATCTTACTTAATTAATGATCTCATTGTCAACCATAAACTTGATTTCATGTTTTTAACTGAAACCTGGCTAGATGAAACACTATCGACACCAAAACAACTTCCAGCCTTCCTACCAGAATTCTCTGAAATATTGTCACTGACCGTCATTGAACATGATAAAATTGATATAAACGGTGACCTAAAAATTCACGTAAATAATAATGCTGACAAGTACGCTATGGAATTTATGAACAGTCTGCATATTTTGCTGTCTTTCTCCACTACCTTTTTTCACTATACATGCTTCCACTAGGTGATGTCATCAGAGAACACAATGTAAATTTCCACAGCTATGCTGATGACACACAGCTTTACATTTCCGTAAACATGAAATGGTAATTTGTTGAATTTGCAGCATTATGAGGTCATATCTGAAATATAAATAAATATTAAATAAATATTTATTAATAAATATACTGAAATCAAAAGCCATTTCAATCAAACACATCTTAACAGGCCAAGTTACATGTTAACATAGGACCCCTTCTTTGATATCACCTTCACAATTCTTGCATCCATTGAACTTGTGAGTTTGTGGACAGTTTCTGCTTGAATTTCTTTGCAGGATGTCAAAATAGCTGTTTTGATGCAAACTGCCTCCCACCCTCATAGATATTTTGCTTGAGGATGCTCCAAAGGTTCTCAATAGAGTTGAGGTCAGGGTAGGATGGGGGCCACACCATGGGCCCTATTTTAACGATTTAAGCGCACATCATGAAGCGCAAGTGCGCTTTGGGCGTGTTCAAATCCACTTTTGTTAGTTTGACGGTGGAAGAAAGGCTCCATGTGCCAGGTGCATGGTCTAAAAGGGATGTACTACATGTCTTCATTAGTTCATGGGTGTGTTTTGGGAGTAACATGCAATGAACTAATCAGAGTGTCATCTCCCATTCCCTTTAAGAGCCAGGCATGTTTGTACCTTAGCGCATTGCCACTATGAGGGTGGATTTGCACCGTAATCTTTTTATTTTGAATCTTTTGCATGTTTTTATTTTTTTTTATTTTATTTTATTTTATTTTTTTGGGGGAAAGGTCAGCTTCAGTATTTGACAACAGGGTTGTCATTGTTCTATATTGTGCGTCATTTCCAATCCCACTTTTTTGTTTTTTTATTATTATTTTTTGCATGTTTGTGTGCTACTGCGCTTCCCTGTGTGTGTGCAACAAGCATAGTGTCCACGAGCTGTGCATACGCCTAGGGGCATCTGACATAATTTGCTGTTAAAATAACAATGACATGCTGCGCAATTTACTTTAGATCAGGTTTTTGGCGCGATCTTCCGATGCCTCAAGATAGCAATACACCTAGAATTATCCTGAACACACCTCCCTGTAAGACCAGCATGCCCGTGAGTGCAAAGATGGGCGTAGGTGCATTTGCTATTTAAACGACGTGGCTGTGGGATGGGAAATTGACAATTTCCCCATGACAATTTCCCCATGTGTTTCTCTTTTTATGCCCATAGCAGCCAATGACAAAGGAGGTATTCTTTGCAGCATTAGATGGTGCGTTGTCATGCATGAAGATGATTTTGCTATGGAAGGCACGGTTATTCTTTTTGTACCCTGGAAGAAAGTGGTCAGTCAGAAACTCTATATACTTTGCCAAGGTCATTTTTACACTATCGGGACCCTAAAGGGGCCTAACAGCGCTATCCCCATGATTCTGGCCCAAAACATGACTCTGCCACCTCCTTGCTGACGTCACAGCCTTATTGGGACATGGTGGCCATCCATCAAACATCCACTACCAGGGTTGCACGGCACTCATCATTAAAAAAGACTGTCTGAAAAATAGTCTTCATTTATTTCTGGGCCCATTGCAACCGTTTCTGCTTGTGAGCATTGGTTAGGGGTGGCCGAATAGTAGGTTTATGCACAACTGCAAGCCTCTGGAGGATCCAACACCTTGAGGATACCTGCTTGCTGCTTTGTAATGGCATTTTAGCTGCTGTCTCTTAATCTGATGAATTTGTCTGGCAGTCACCTTCCTCATTATGCCTTTATCTGCACGAACCTGTCTGTGCTCTGAATCAGCCACAAATCTCTTCACAGTACGATGATCACGCTTAAGTTTTCATGAAATATCAAATGTTTTCATACCTTGTCCAAGGCATTGATGCTTTTCTGCAGCAGAGAGATCCTTTTTCTTTCCCATATTGCTTGAATATAGTCTGTTTTGTGGGTCTGTGTTCTGGGTCTGTGTTGTGGGTCTGTGTTGTGGGTCTGTGTTGTGGGTCTGTGTTGTGTGTCTATGTGTTGTGTGTCTATGTGTTGTGTGTCTGTGTTGTCTCCATGTGTTGTGTCTCCATGTGTTGTGTCTCCATGTGTTGTGTCTCCATGTGTTGTGTCTCCATGTGTTGTGTGTCTTGTGTTGGGTGTATCTATGTGTTCTGTGTATCTATGTGTTGTGTATCTATGTGTTCTGTGTATCTATGTGTTGTGTATCTATGTGTTCTGTGTATCTATGTGTTGTGTATCTATGTGTTGTGTATCTATGTGTTCTGTGTATCTATTCCGGGTGTCTCATGGTGTCATTGAACCCTTCTGACCTAAAACAGATGATGGTTTTTGCAGCTGAGCTGTGCCCCAATCCTTCTCACACACACACACACACACACACACTCGCACACACACACACGCGCGCGCACACACGCGCGCGCACACACGCACACACACAGCACCACGGTTTCCCTGTCGCTCTCTTCCTCAGCTGTGTTTAAATTAACAAACTGGAGGGATAATGAGCTGAGGATAATGAGCTGAGGATAATGAGGATAATGAGCTGAGGATAATGAGGTTAATGAGCTGAGGATAATGAGGATAATAAGCTGAGGATGGGATTTAGTGAGGAAAGCTGTTCACTGAGCCATTTGCTGATTTTCTATAGTTTTTTTATTGTTTTAAATGATTGATTGATTGAGTGATTGATTGATTGATTGGTTGTTTTGTCAGGACCCTCCCATGGCCGTGACACTGGGCCTGAGAATGGAGGAGATGATCTTCAACCTAGCTGACACTCACCTGTTCTTTAATGATCTAGAGGTAAATAGAACACTCACCTGTTCTTTAATGATCTAGAGGTAAATAGAACACTCACCTGTTCTTTAATGATCTAGAGGTAAATAGAACACTCACCTGTTCTTTAATGATCTAGAGGTAAATAGAACCCTCACTTGTTCTTTAATGATCTAGAGGTAAATAGAACACTCACCTGTTCTTTAATGATCTAGAGGTAAATAGAACCCTCACTTGTTTTTTAAATAACTTAGAATTTGGTTAGAACTCTCACCTGTTCTTTCATGACTTAGAAGTAGGTTAGAACCCTCACCTGTTCTATAATCACTTAGAGTTACTTTAGAACATTCACCTGTTCTTTAATGACTTAGAAGTAGGTTAGAACCCTCACCTGTTCTATAATCACTTAGAGTTAGTTTAGAACATTCACCTGTTCTTTAATGACTTTGAGGTAGGTTAGAACCCTCACCTGTTCTATAATCACTTAGAGTTACTTTAGAACATTCACCTGTTCTTTAATGACTTAGAAGTAGGTTAGAACCCTCACCTGTTCTATAATCACTTAGAGTTAGTTTAAAACATTCACCTGTTTTTTAATGACTTTGAGGTAGGTAAGAACCCTCACCTGTTCTATAATCACTTAGAGTTAGTTTAGAACCCTCACCTGTTCTATAATCACTTAGAGTTAGTTTAGAACATTCACCTGTTCTTTAATGACTTTGAGGTAGGTTAGAACCCTCACCTGTTCTTTAATGACTCAGAAGTAGATTAGAACCTCCAACTATTCTATAATGACTTAGCTGTACAAAACATAGTAGACAATGCCCCCTAGCACCACATACTAAATACTTAAACCTGTGTCTTTTGTGTGTGTTTGTTTCTGTTTGTTTGTGTATGTGTGTGTGTGTGGTTCTGTTCGTTGATTTGTGTGTGTGTTGGTGGGTGTTCAGGAGTGTGATCAGGTCCATATTGACGATGTGTCGTCGGATGATAATGGACAAGACTTAAGGTGAGTCTTTCACATCCCACCATTTTACGTGTACATGACAGTAAAACACACCTTTCAGAATTTAAAATCTTCCATGGATTCAATACCATTATTGAAATCATACAAATAAAATAAAAATGTTATGTTTTGCCACAAATGACAATTCTTACATGATATTGGCCCATTTCCTATAGCAAATATGGTACAGTATGACATAAATAACCAAACTGTTTCATGAGTCATATACAGTTGTGCTCACAAAAGTACAGTATATACTACTGGTAGAATCTGTGAAATATTGCCAATTGTCTGAATATATGACAGATCATGCAGAAAACCTTTCTTTTATTCAGGGATAGTGATCAGGTGAAGCCATTTATTACCGCATAATTGTATGGGACATTTTTAAATGATAACCAAAATCATCCAAATGGCCCTGAATGACACACGCAGGTTTAAATGGCTATTAAGGGTAGGTTTCCACACGTGCGTCTTGTTTGATTGTAATTAGTGTCTTTGTATAAATAGTCAATGAGTTTCCTAGCTCTTAAGAGAGCCCTGAACATTTCATCCAAGGCTGCACTGACTTTTCTGGATACTGAGCCATGGGGAAAGCAAAATAACTGTCAAAGGACCTGCAAGAAAAGTTAGTCAAACTTCATAAGGGTATACAACAATATCCAAATATTTGATGCCAATCAGTGCTGTTCAAACTTTGATTAAGAAGTGGAGAATTAGGGGTTCTGTTGAGACCAAGTCACGGTCAAGTAGACCAATGAACATTTCAGTCACAACTGCCAGGAGAATTGGTGGGAATGCAAAGAAAAATACACAAGCAACTTCAGCTGAACTGTAGGCTTCTCTGCAAGACATTGGTGTGGCTTTTTCAAGATGCACAATAAGGAGGTACTTGAACAAAATTTGGCTGCACTGTTGAGTTGCCAGAATAAAAGCTGTTACTACACCAACACCACAAAACAAGCCCACTTTCAATATGGCAAACAGCACCTAGACGAGACTCTAAACTGCTGGAACTAAGTCATTGATGAGACCAAAATGTAACTTTAATGGTCACAACCATTTAACCATTAAAATGGTCACAACACGCTATGCTTGGAGATGTCTTAGACCATCGCTACTGTGAAGCATGAAGGTGAACCTCTGATGATGTGGGGGTGTGATCTTCAGCAGCACAACGCATTTATTCAAAATTGATGGCAAGATGAATGTAGCATTTTATCAGAAAATATTGATGACAATTTGCATTCATCAACTTGGAAGCTGCGCATGGGATGCACTTGGATTTTCGAAAATGACAATGATCCAAAACACAAGGCCAAGTCAACTCTCCACTGGTTACAGCAGACAGAAGTGAAGGTTCTGGAGTAGAGGTTGACCTGTTACAATTTTTCAAGGCCAATATTGATTATTGGGAGACCAAAAAAGCTGATACTGGTTATCGAATTATAACAATTACAACAATGTTGAATGATCAGTGAATATTTATGGTGTAAGTTCTTTATACAATGCATACATAAAATATATTAATTAATAATCTACAAAATATTGTAACTTTTGTGACGGAGTACTTTAACTAAAACTAAGCCGTCCATTTTCTCTGTTTGAAAGTTTGTCAAATGCAATCTGAAACTTTTAGCAGATACAGTTTTAAATCTAACCACCATGCATGTGAATAAAATAATTCAGTTACTGCGAAAAATGGTCTGACTCAATAAAAAAATATTTTTTTGCACAGCTGTGTGTGTGAGCTCCCTCTGTAGTCGGAAGAGTACTCAACGGCTAACGCTAATAGCTCACACGTCAGAAATCTGACAGACTCACAAACACACATAACGCACACACATCTATTTCATGTTGCAGACAGACCCTGCTCTCGATCTATTCCTCTAAACTCTGCTGCATATGACTGTACTGCAAACCAGAGTAATGATGTTCCTATTATTATTGGCTGCTAACTTGAACGTGTTTTTGCTAAATATGCTAGTTATTTGTGCAATGCTCGTGCTTTGTTTGCAAACAGACAATTATTAATCCAGCACCCGTGTTGTGCCACGCTGCCAACATCCAATGTAGGCTGTGAATTGATAAATAAAAATACACCACATTTATTATATGCAATAATGCAGTAAATATTGGTTGCTTTTGCCTGACTCTCTAATGGTCTCCCATGTTCCATGTGTTTTTGTAGTTTTGTTATGTTTCAGATCTGACTCCATTTTGTGTAGTGGTTTCTGTTTCCCGGACTTTCCTCACATGTCTTTGTCAACCAATAGATCGCTTGTCTTATTCTCAACCATGCTCAGCTGTTGTCACTTGTCTCATTAGTACATGTTTTTAGTTCTTGAGATAACAGGACAAACCTGTCCTGTTGTTAAAATAGTAGCCAAATATAAACCATGTGTAACAGATAATGGTTTATTTTATAGAGATAAGTTCCATGCTAGCTAGGATCTTACACATGGCTCCTCTGCAGGTCTTTTATATGTTGCAGTGCTTCATGGATGGTCTGTCACGCAGACTCGTCCTGGTTTTTTATCTAATTTGAAGACATGCATCCCCAATAACAAAACAATTATCATTCATAATCAGTGTACAAAACAACCAATTACCGATTCTTTTAAAAACTTGATTAACTCAATTGGCTCCAATTAATCGGCCAACCTCTATTTTGGAGTGGCCAAAATCTCCTGACCTCAAAATCATTGAGCCACTTTGGGGAGATCTGAAATGTGCAGTTCATGCAAGACGACCCAAGAATGTACAGGACCTGGAGGCTTTTTGCCAAGAAGAATGGGCAGCTTTACCAGCTGAGAAAATGAAGGGCCTCATGACTCATCCACTACTATCATCCACAACTATCATCCACAACTATCATCCACCTCATAAGCAAGAGACTGCAAGCCGTCGTTGCTACAAGAGGCACTGCTCAGTATTTAGAACTAAGGGAATGCAAACTTTTGAACAGGGACCATCTAATTATTTTCTTTATTGCTATGTTTTATTTAATGATTGTGTGATTCTCTAATGCCTTATAGTTTAATTTGAATTCCATTAAAAATACAAGAAATGTGTTTTACCTGATCACGCATGTTTTCGTTAAAGAATGGTACACATGTTACAAGTTTGGCCAGGGTATGTACATTTATGAGAAGGACAGTATGAATATGATATGTTTCAAGAGACTATAATACCATTAAAATTTGTTTTTCTGTAATTTGTCAAAACATATTTATTGTAAAATATGTTTTTCTTATGTATTGTAGGTCATACCATGTTTTTTGTAGAAAATAGGCCAATATCAGGAACAAAAGAGTTTGTCAGAGGAAAAATATATAAAATCGTATTTCATTTGTATTATTTGATTGTCCTCTTTAAATGAATAACATAAATACAAATACAAAAAAGCATACAAATAATGTAACAGAAAGTAACGAGATGGGCAAAGATTTGTAATTAGGGAAATACTCCTGAAAAAATGAAATGCCAAAACTACAGTAATTAGACCAGACGGTCAACCTTACATCCTTAAAGGATTTCTCTTTTGAGTAACATTTTTTTTGTTTTCTTAAGTATGGATTAGGCTTTAATAATTAATGTTTTAACATTTAATTTGTATGTTTTATTTGTATTATTGCTATTATCTACATTTTAAAGGTAATAATGATGATTCTATGACATGTTGTTCCTAAATATTCCTAAATTGCTTTAAGTAATTATTTGACTGTCTCACTAATTAGGTAGCTCTCTCACTCAGGGAGACCAAGGTCAGGCTAGTGTGAGTTCTACGGCATAAGTTTATATGGCTCTGTCCACACTGATGCAGTAGATACAACATTGTCAAATAGCTAATAAGTGTTTGCATTAAAAACAAATGTTCTTTCACCCTGAAAACATAAAACATGGGAAACCCAATTGCTGTTGGTACACAAAATATACATTTTTGTGTGATTAATGTCAGCTGTAACAAGTGGCTTGTTCATTATGGGAATGAGGAAGCAAATGTGAGTGGAGTAGTAACTCAGAATGTTTAAAAAAGAAAACTTTAAGTGTAACTCACCGTGCAAAAGCACGGGTTACCAACAACAATCCATGAAATACACCTGACCTGGAGGGAAAGTATAGGGGACCTCATCACTGGAACAGAAAACCTGTGTGAGTAATAATAACCTAAATACAGACAGGTGTGTGTGCCACAGAGAAAATGAAAGTCCAGTATGAAATGGTGGAATGAATGTCCAAAATGTCCACCGGGTGGTGCCCAAACCTCGGGACGTCACCCCAGCCAAGACCTAGGCTGAGAGGATGTTAAAGTTGCATGGTTTAAAAATGTACCTTTTCGACCAAAGAAATAACTGGGAACGTTTTTTTCCGGTGCCTTTTTTAACCAGTTCTTCATGTTTCGACAGCCAAAGAACCGGCTCTCTGCCATAAAAACTGGTTCCAGAGTGACACCAACTTTTGGCTGGTCTAGACCCTTTTTTTTTACCAAGTCTTGCTTATGTTAGGTGCTGGGGTTGGGGTTATTGTGACCAATAACATGACGGAAATTGTTAAAAACTAGAAAGATAGTACAAAGATTGAAGAAAGATTCTTCTGATCCCAATATAGGATCGCAAAGCCAGGAGAAACATTTGCAGAAAAACGATGTAGTCCGCCATTGTAGTTGCTATGCTTGAGGTTGGTGCTAGCATTTCTGGGAAAGCTGGGATGTATGGCAACGTACACAGTGACGTAACAACAACGTTCTCTGGGCTCTCTAGTATGTGGAAAAACAAACAGGTTCTGAGAAGGTTCTCAAGTTGAATCAACTGTGAACCAGCACCAGTTCAGAACCAGAGCCAGCTTTGATCGAAACAAGGTAAATGAGGAGGAAAAGACAGCTTGCACGCTTCTTCCTGATCGCAGTCTGGTGAGAGGAAGTTTTTAAATTGTCAGAAAATGCAGACTTCTTCTAACATCATGCTTCCATATACAGTATGTACGCAATATTCCATTGCTCTATCAATTATGTTTTGAATCTGTTATCCTCCCTTGATTGAGAATATAAAATTGATAGCACAAAGTGTGAGGTAAGAAAAATTTGTTCTGGATTTTTGACCATTTTAAAACCGCCCTCTCACCAGACTAAGTTCAGGAAGAAGCATGCAAGCTGACTTTTCCTCCTCGTGTTCAGAGATGTCAGAAAATGTATGTTGTAAACCACGCAACTGGCATGTTTTAAACAAAATGTATATTTGCCTACCAAAAGCAATGGGTTTTCCTGATTTTTGCATTTTGTTTATGAAAGAGCATTGGCTTTACATGCAAATATACATTATTTCACAAAGTTCTAAGAAAGTCAAATAATAACTTTTCACGATTTTGGAACACAGACAAATTATAGATATTTGTCATTGTTCACCTTTAAGATGACAGTTTTAGAATTGTAGTAATAGTTGGAGTATGAGTACTATCATTACTACAGTTATTATAAGAAACCATGTTTATTATTATTATTATTATTATTATAATTGGTAGTAGTGCTAGTAAAGTTTTTATAATGAATCTTCTCTTGTATAATTATTAGTGGCAGTAGTAGTATTGCTGTTTTTATGATGAAATAAAATATTTATATATTACTACAGTTTCTATAATAAAACATTATTATTAGTTTTATTGGCACTATCTATAATTTTAAAATAAAGCATTATAATAATAATTATTATTATTATTATTGGCAGTACTTTACAGGTTTTATATTAAAATATATAATTATTATTATAGGGAGTCATTTGTTTTTTAATTAAAAATGCAGTACTTACCATTTTTATAATAAAACATTTATATATTATTATTGGCAGTACCTACAGTTTTATAATAAAACATATAATATTTATTATTATTATTGGCAGTACTTACAGTTTTGCAACTGATGGCTTCCATGCAGCAGCGACCAGCGCGAGTCTGTGCCTGGCGACTGGGGTCCGCGGGGGTGTCGACTGGATGAGGAAACTGGCGTTCCGCTACCGAAGAGTCAAAGAGATGTATAGCACTTACAAAAACAATGTGGGGGGTAAGCCAATTGAAAAAGAGTTTACTGGAAAGGAACCAGTCAATAGTTCTTCTAAGCAGAGGATGGATGGTAATATGTTTCTTTAAACAGTCACCTGATCCTGGATAGACAGTGTCATGTATAAGCAGTGAGCTCCATAATTCCTTGGACAGTGGTCTAATTTTTGTTAATTTGGTTCTGTACTCTAGCACTTTGAGTATGAAATGATACAATGACAATGATGTTGAAGTGCACACTGTTAGCTTTAAATTAAACATTGGACAGTTCAACATAATGTAGACTATAGTAATAATTGTTAATAATTGGTCGCATATCCTTTGCATGCAATGACTGCTTGAAGTCTGTAATGCATTGACCTCAGCAGATGCTGGGTATCTTCCCTGGTGATGCTCTGCCAGGCCTGTACTGCAGCCATCTTCAGTCCCTGCTTGTTTCAGGGACTCATTGCCTTCAGTCTCCTCTTCACCATGTAAAATGCATGTTCAGTTTGATTCATATCCGGTGATTCATATCCGGTGATTCAGATCCGGTGATTCATATCCGGTGATTCATATCCGGTGATTCATATCCGGTGATTGACTTGGCCAGTCAAGGATTGTCCTAAAAGACCAGGTAGACCGAGGAAGACCACTGCCATGGATGAATCGAGAATACTCTCTATGGTGAAGAGACAACATGACAACCCAATGACAACAGCCCAAGAGATAAAAAAACTATCTCCTGGATGCAGGTGTAGATGTGTCAAAGTCTACCATTCGTAGAAGACTACAACAGCAGAAGTACAGAGGGTACACTATAAGATGCAAACTACTGAAAAGACATGATCACAGTTTGCTAAAGAGCCCCATCATTTCTGGAAAAGGGTATTGTGAACAGATGAGACTTAACATATGACCCTAAACATACTCCTGAAGCAACAAAGGAGTGTTGATGGCCAAAAAGAGGAAGATCCCTTACTGGGAGTCAATCACCGGATATGAATCAAACTGAACAGGCATTTTACATGGTGAAGAGGAGACTGAAGGCAATGAGTCCCTGAAACAAGCAGGAACTGAAGATGGCTGCAGTACAGGCCTGGCAGAGCATCACCGGGGAAGATACCCAAGCTGTTTCCCAATGTCAAGGAAGGATCCTTCGAAGTAGGATTTTCAAGGATGCTACGTCATCAAAGTCCGTCGAAGTACTGTTCCAATGTCAAGGATCCTCCGAATTTCAACCAAGGACTGAGTCCTTCGTTCGGAGAATTTTCCATAGACAGTAAAGGATGCATATGTGTATCCTTCGCGCTCTCATATCACCCACAATCCTATGCGCGAGGCTTTCCCAGCTCGTTTAAAAAATAAAAAATGGCGGACGTTAGTGTAGACGGAGTAATATGCTTTCAAATGTAAGTATATTTAGTGTTTTAACTTTATCGTAAACTTGTTAAAACGGTAGTATATGTAAG
>JACXGM010020469.1:7137-17888 GCA_016801145.1 Umbra pygmaea | reverse complement strand
CAAGCTATCATTAGTATCCTTAGTATTTATTAGGATACTCATTAGTATCCTTAGTATCAAGCTATCATTAGTATCCTTAGTATTTATTAGGATACTCATTAGTATCCTTAGTATCAAGCTATCATTAGTATCCTTAGTATTTATTAGGATACTCATTAGTATCCTTAGTATCAAGCTATCATTAGTATCCTTAGTATTTTTTAGGATACTCATTAGTATCCTTAGTATCAAGCTATCATTAGTATCCTTAGTATTTATTAGGATACTCATTAGTATCCTTAGTATCAATCTATCATTAGTATCCTTAGTATTTATTAGGATACTCATTAGTATCCTTAGTATCAAGCTATCATTAGTATCCTTAGTATTTATTAGGATACTCATTAGTATCCTTAGTATCAAGCTATCATTAGTATCCTTAGTATTTATTAGGATACTCATTAGTATCCTTAGTATCAATCTATCATTAGTATCTTTAGTATTTATTAGGATACTCATTAGTATTCTTAGTATCAAGCTATCATTAGTATCCTTAGTATTTATTAGGATACTCATTAGTATCCTTAGTATCAATCTATCATTAGTATCCTTAGTATTTATTAGGATACTCATTAGTATCCTTAGTATCAAGCTATCATTAGTATCCTTAGTATTTATTAGGATACTCATTAGTATCCTTAGTATCAATCTATCATTAGTATCCTTAGTATTTATTAGGATACTCATTAGTATCCTTAGTATCAAGCTATCATTAGTATCCTTAGTATTTATTAGGATACTCATTAGTTGTTTCCAAGGCAGCAGCCACCCGCACTGGGGACCAGACAGAGATAAACATAAAACATACAAAACATTCGGCATTATACACTTTTACATTACTCCCTGCAATAATGCAGTACATCACTAAGACACTGTCTTCAGAGTCTCCATTGTGTTGTGAGGTGTTCTCTTTAATCTGATATTATTAAGAGCTTCAGTTGCACACAGTCAAAGGTGTGTTTAGGAGTGTGGGTTTGGACGCATTTCTTCCGGATTGTGAACTTGTAAAGTGTCGCCTGACAGCATGTATTTTGTTATGTATGGGAGGCTGAGCTGTATGTTAAAGATGCATTCTGGGACTGTTGGACTGAATGGGTAAAATGTTGTTTATAATATTCATAATCTAAAAGTACACTATCATACGTGCAATTAACCATGAAAGTCTGATAGCTTTTAATGACATGGGGCACATATTTCCAATTTTACAACCTGTAGCAGAAAATCCCAGAATGCACCTGTAACTGATCTAATGCACAATTTGGTGCTTTAATCTTACTTCCAAAGACCTGCAGTGACGCGCGTACTGATGATGCGTCACGTATAAAAGGTACACACCAACAGGCAAACCATCTCACATGTTGAGATGATTACATGGAACGATAACAACCCTAGACTCATCTATGACAAAACACTGAACACTGACATTGAGAGTGTGTGTTTGTGTGTGTGCGTGTTAGCACTATGTGCGTGGATACTCATTTAAGCATTGCCGACAGCAAGGTAATGGCTGAAAGCAGTGCCACAGAATAGCTGGGAGCAATGTAGACTGGGTCTAATAACATTTTGGAATTGACGGAGGTGTGATAGAAGATGGTGCCCCCATGAAGCTTTAAAGCATCTGGTTTCTTTTAGATCAGTTGGAAGATTCAAGAGCAGGGCCTAATGATCCACTGCACATGGTGGAAAGTCTACTTTGGCCAGAGCAAAATGTGATTGAAAAAAAGGCCAAAAAACTGCTTTCAACCTTTAGATCCAACTGAAACAGTCAGTTGGATAGAATTTCCCACCGACTGAATGTTATTGTCAGTATTCATTTGGCAAAAAAGTGACAGTTGGAAGAGTGAAGCATTCATTCTAATTAGGCTACCCACTACGATGGCATGGCAAGGAGATGCATCACAATGCGAATGCTCACACAGAGTTGAGTGACAGTGATGCCATGGTTGTGTGCTGGACAAAATATTTTATAAGAGAAAAAGGGTTAAGAGAACGACACGAGATGCCAAAAGATTTTACCAAGAGTGGAAGCTGAACCTGTTACCAGTGTGAGCTGAGGTACAATATGCTGATATGAGCACTCATAATTAGCCTTGTAGTGATTTTTAGAGCATGAAGCCCTATCACTAGGACTCAATTTGACATCCTCCACTGCTCAACGTTCGCAAAAACAGACTTTATTTGTTTGTGGTGATGTCAAAATGAGGGATCAAAATCTTTGACCAATCAGAATACGAATAAGTCCCGGACACATTTTAAACGTTTTGTTACCAAGGTGCGTTCTGGCTTCGGCAGCCTATCCATCGGTTTCAGGGACCAGTAGGAACTGAAAATCAGCTTGAAGGTACTCAGATCCCCATCTTGCTGAGAAGAAATTAACTTCCCAGTGCGTAAGGAGTCCCTGTCCCCAAAATAAATCTGTTCACTATGGTATTGTAATTTGTCTGAATTTGAATGAGAACATTATACAACCTCCCCCGTACCAACTATGAAAATGCTTCACTATTAACATTAACAATAAAATCATTATGAATGCAGTAATTAAACCTAACTGTCACTATTGTTTCAAGGTATTGACTCATATTGACTTGTAAACCATTTTCCTAATGACTACATTTTAGTTCTGTTTCTATGGGGCCTTGATATCTTCTTTTACAGGATGAGCTGATTGTGTTTCCATGTACATAGAAAGACAAAGCACAACCTAAATAGTAGAAATATCTTCTGACTTATACTGACTTATGAAATATAAATAATTCCAATGTGTGTGAAATAGCTTTCCTTCCAAAAGTGTTAAACATTTTTATTGGTAATTTTGAACAACAGCTTTTCTGGTTTGGACTGTAGTGGGTGTACCCCAACAGATCGGTGTAGATATAGATTATCTCACAAAAGTAAGTAAACCCCTCACATTTTTGTAAATATATGATTATAACTTCTCATGTGACAACACTGAAGAAATTACACTTTGCTACAATGTAAAGTAGTGAGTGTATAGCTTGTATAACAGTGTAAATTTGAAGTCCCCTCAAAATAACTCATCACACAGTCAGTAAGGTCTAAACTGCTGGCAAAAAAAGTGAGTACACCCCTAACTGAAAATGTCCAAATTGGGCCCAATTAGCCATTTTCCCTCCCCGGAAAAAAGTGTTACAAGGTCTCAGGTGTGAATGGGGAGCAGGTGTGTTAAATTTGGTGTGATTGCTCTCACACTCCCTCATACTGGTCACTGGAAGTTCAACATGGCACCTTATGGCAAAGAACTCTCTGAGGATCTGAAAAAAAGAATTGAAGCTCTACATATAGATGTCCTAGGCTATAAGAAGATTGCCAAGACCCTGAAACTGAGCTGCAGCACGGTGGCCAAGACCATACAGCGGTGTAACAAGATAGGTTCCACTTCGAACAGGCCTCACCATGGTCAACCAAAGTTGAGTGCACATGATCAGCGTCATATCCAAAGGTTGTCTTTGGGAAATAGACATATGAGTGCTTCCAGCATTGCTGCAGAGGTTGAAGGGATGGGGGATCAGCCTGTCAGTGCTCAGACCATATGCCTCACACTGCCTCAAATTGGTCTGCATGGCTGTCATCCCAGAAGGAAGCCTCTTCTAAAGATGATGTACAAGAAAGCTGACTAAGGACATGCATTACTGGAACCATGTCCCGTGGTCTGATGAGACCAAGATAAAGTTATTTGGTTCAGATGGTGTCAAGCGTGTGTGGTGTCAACCAGGTGAGGAGTACAAAGACAAGTGTGTCTTGCCTACAGTCAAGGATGGTGGTGGGAGTGTCATGGTCTAGGCCTGCATAAGTGCTGAAGGCACTGGGGAGCTACAGTTCATTGAGGGAACCATGAATGCAAACATGTATGAAGCAGAGCATGATCCCCTTCCTTCAGAGACTGGGCCGCAGGGCAGTATTCCAACATGATAATGATCTCAAACACACCTCCAAGACAACCACTGCATTGCTAAAGAAGCTGAGGGTAAAGATAATAGACTGGCCAAGCATGTCTCCAGACCTAAACCCTATTGAGCATCTGTGGGGCATCCTCAAATAAAAGGTGGAAGAGCGCAAGATCCATGATGTCATCATGGAGGAGTGGAAGAGGACTCCAGTGGCAACCTGTGAAGCTCTGGTGGACTCCATGCCCAAGAGTAATAAAGCAGTGCTGGAAAATAATGGTGGCCACACAAAATATTGACACTTTGGGCCCAATCTGGACATTTTTACTTAGGGGTGTACTCATTTTTGTTGACAGCGGTTTAGATGGCTGTTTGTTGAAAAAACAAATTTACACTGTTATACAAGCTGTACACTCACAACGTTACATTGCAGCAAAGTGTCATTTCTTCAGTGTTGTCACATGAAAAGTTATAATCATATATTTACAAAAATATGAGTGGTGTACTCACTTTTGTGAGACACTGTATACTGTATATACCAGTCATGAAACACATGTATGGCCATACTCTCCGGGAGAACGGCAGCATTCATGCTTTGGCCACAAGTTTTTGCGCTATATACAATAAAATCTGTGTTTCTATTGATGGATCAATAAACTTGAACTTGAGGCAAGAGTGTGGGATAAGTAATAATCAATCTAATTTGGGTGTAAATTTACAGAACATTTATTTTTTTATCTCAGAAACACACTACATAACCATAAGTATATGGACACCCTTACTAATGGTGGTAGAGGGCCTAGGGCTGTTTTTCAGGGTTTGGGCTAGGTGCCGTATATCCAGTGAAGCACCATCTTAACGCAACATGAGACAAATACCTTTTAGACAATTGGGTTCTTCCAAATTTTGGGTGACAGTTTGGGGAAGGCCCTTTCCTGTTTCCACACGACTGTGCCCCTGTGCACAAAATGGGTCCATAAAAACATGGTTCAATGAGTTTGGTGTGGAGGAACTCCTGTGGCCTGCACAGAGCCCAACCTCAACACCACTGAACACCTTTGGGATGAATTGGAACAGTGATTGCGAGCCAGGCCTTCTTGTCCAGCATCAGTGCCTGACCTCAGAAATGCTCTTTTGGCTGAACGGGCAGATTCCCAAAAACACACTCCAAAATCTTGTGGAAAGCCTTCCCTGAACAGTGGCAGCTGTTATAGCCACATAGTGGGGGTCAATGGAGTTTGAAATGTGATTTCCAACCAACTCATATTGTGGGATGGTCAGGTGTCCACATTTTGTACGTCTGGCTATATAGTGTATATCATTTGCGTCATGTGTGGTTGTTTTTTTATGTACCGGTGTTCCCTGGTGTTGATCCTACAACCTGGGCATTGCCAATGCCAGGCTCAACCAACTAAGCATTTTGGAGTGGTTGCTAATTCTGCTCATGTACATGACTCATCGGAATCCTCATCTTTTTTACCCCCCCACCCAGATTCTCCTCTGCTCCCCAATAAGCTTTCCCACAGGACTGTTTCTCACAGACCAAGTTGGTTTGATACTCGATTTGTCACACGTGTGTTGTGTACTTGTAATCATCAAGCTTGTCATCGCTCTCACCTTCATCCACTCCTTAGTCTCGGTCAATTTAAAACGTGATTTGTCAGATCGGCATAGAGTTCCGTAGATAACAGGTAGTGGATTGTGTCAGAATGCTCCATGTTTTCTTTAAGATTAAAGGGCATTTCATATGGAGTGACTGCCTGACTCTGACCCCCCCTACACACACACACACACACACACACACTGCACAGTGATATAAAACCACTTTCTCAACATCACTGACTCTCGGGAGGCAAGATGCAGGCCTAATCATTTAGGGTGTGTCCAAAGGGGAACCATATTGTTTTTTTCGGGCCAATACAGCTCTGGTCAATAGTAGTGCACTTCGTAGGGAAGATAATGCAATTCGGGTTGCCCCCTATGTTATGTGGTGTGGGCACCTCCATTAAGTTAATGGTACTCCAATAGCTGAATGAAAGCCTCTCAAGTGCTTGTTTTGTTTTTCCTCACCTTCTTCTGTGAGTAATGGAAATGGGCTCGATGTAATCAGTGACATTGTATTGTATTACACCACAATGTAGACACCGCAAAACACGCTTAATGGTTGTGAACTCTGCCGCGGAAGAGGTAAATATACCCAGGCTGTAGGATCCGTACATGTCACGGGGGCCATTGTAGCAGCCAACTACGGTAATGTGTCCTCAGTCATGAAGGCTCCTATAAACTAGAGTAGGACTGTTTCTCAAATGGAACTCCTTCCTTAGTCAGGCTACGTAACATCACGTAGATGGGTCATGAATCGTCCCTGGCTTGTTCCACTGTCCCTCGGCACAGAGGAGACGGCTGAGATATGGCTCTTTAAACTGGCAGCTCTGACTGATTGACTGACTGACTGATTCCTCCATTCAGGTGATTGTTATTCAAGGAGAGTGGGGCCTCTTGTGTTTTATGGCCCTCTCCTCCTCCCCGGCGACGACGTCGCACCGCAGTTTTACGATGTTTAAAACCCACCGCTCAAGGTGTTATTTGTCATCGGCGACGGGTGAAACATAACTAACAGTTAAATTAGACATCCAGTTTTACAATGTTGCCTGACAGAGGGGGTAAGAGATTAGCATGGGTGTGAAGGATCTATTAAAGGCAATCTGAAATCAACTCTTCAATGAAGTGGTTCCCAGGGGAATAAATTATCGTGGCTGTAACTGTCCACTCCACTTGATGGAAAAAACAAGATAAGACAAAAAGTGTAAGCTAATTTGATATAAAGAGTCAATTAAAATAATTGAGGGGTGTCAAAGGGGTTTTGCAGGATATTGCAGTCGCCTTACCTAGATTTGTTTTAATTAATTTTATTGACAGGACAGTAGAAGCAGGGGCCAGGATAACCTGTTCTTAGAGAGAAAGTTACAGACATTCGACTGAGCCAGAGGTCCAACTCCTCTTACTAGGGGACATGTGTGCTCCGGGGTCGGGAGCTTGAACCGCTACACCAAACTCTGGCACAAATCCTAATTTAATGGCAAATGCAGCTTAGGTTTTAGCTGGCTGAATTCAGGACCATGTGGCAGGCCAAATTCGCATGAATTACGTTTGAAAGGAGGAAAATATTTTGTGAAACCGAATTACGTGAAATGTGAGAAGAGCAGTTACGTTTGGAGGGAAATCAATTTAAATGATGTGAAATATGAACATGTAAGAAGGGCAGTTACGTTTTTAGGGAACTCAATTTGAAAAAATGAATTACGTGAAATATTAACATATAAAGCACGGTGTAAATAGCGTACATTTTGCTAACGCAGGGGTTTTCTGAATCACATCCCAGTGTTTGCGAGTTCAAATCCAGACGGACACTTTGTGTATGTTGTTCTCCATTCCAGCGTGAGGCAGACATGATGCACATGGGTTTCTGTAGACAGGCAATGTGATTTTTTCTCTAATGTTAGTTTTAATCTTATACTGAACCTTAGTAACGTCATGCCTTACCTTAACTGTTAGTAACCTCACGCCTAATGTAAAAACTTGAAATATGTTGGCATATAATTCAGGTTTTCAAAATTGTTTCCTGAGAACGTAATTTGGGATGTACGGTTGTCATGTGGGCCTGAAAGCTGAAAGGAAAGCTGTACAGTATGTTTGGGTGCTCATCTGCAGGCCAATTTAAAAAAAATCTAAAACATTGCAGATATAAAGATATTTCCATGTATGAAACCATCTGTATCTTAAATGGTATGTTCACAACCACTGAAATGGTGCTGCTGAAATAGTATTTTTTATGTTAAGCCTACTCACAGCTATAAAACGTCATTTTGTTTTACTGTCTCAATGTTCAAGTTCAAAATGTCATTTAGAAAATAATTTGTGGACCTGCCACCTCTCAAAAAAATTCTTATCTGAACAAACCAAATCAATATATATTATCTTAATTGATTCACACTGAGATCGAGCTGGCCAGCCATATCTTCCAATCAAATAAACCTTTGTTTTCCTCCCTGTATGACATTGAGACGAATTCGATTCAGTTCAATAAAGGATGTTCTTTATGGCTGTTGTCATTGTGTTACATATTGTATCTGGCAGTACGCAGTTAAAGGGAGACATTGTGCCCTGCTATGTTATTGAATTAGAAGCTTATTGTTGTAGACCACATGTAGAAAAGACACAAATAGACTTTGAATAAAAGACAGTTGTCCAAGTTATGTACTGTCACGTTGTGTACTGTCTGAAGCTATTCATGCTTTCCATGGTGCTGTAGTGTGGAAGCAGAGACAGACGCGAGGAATACTTAATAAACAGACTTCCTTTTAATGAGCAAACATAAAATAAAGAACAACTGCCTCGTGGGGAGAAATTCATTCTTTTTAGAGAAACAAATAACATGACACTGATGATAGGAAACAGTGCCGGCACAAGCCTTTTGGGGGCCCTGAGCAGAATTTGATTTGGGGGCCCCCTTCTACCACACGGAGTCACCTGTGCACATGATTGGGGGCCCCCTGGTGGCCAGGGGGCCGCAAGCAGCCGCTTAGTTTGCTTATGCCTAGGCCCTGATAGGAAACAATGACCAACAAACTGACAACACTCAAGCCCAACTTAAATACACAGGATAATAAATGAATGGAATAAGCTATAGAGTAATTAAGGCAATCTATTGGCGAATATTACCATGTGATGAATAATATGACCTGTAAAGCGGGATACTGACACCACAGGACAGATAAAATAAAAAACATTACACATAATTCTGTCCTGTTCCCTTAGTGGCTAAATAGACTTCAGTCAGTCTGACATTCTGACTATTGCAATTACAAAAAATCTAATTCTTCCAAATGAAAATGGCTAAAAAATGTGATTTGTGTGGCTAGTTGATGGCAATGTTGTGTGTTTGCATTTTGACCAAAGGTGTTTCAACATGGTTCCACACCTTTGTTTCTGGGTTCAGGGGGAAGCTTTTCTGCTGTTATTGATCAGAAAGGCACACACCTCTCTTTGTCTGTGAAGAAGTTGTAAATACATATTATAAAACTAATTAACCCCTGTGGTTTTGGTAAGCTCCCCAAGACATCACTGTATTTGTCTGCAGTTGAGAAAGATTGCAAGTAAATACGAGCACAACTGGACAAGGCTATCGGTTGACAATGCAACATGACCATAGTCTGCTTAAGCCTTCGTCTACAACAAACTGTTGATGTATTGTAGCATTCAAGTAACAGCCTTCAGGACTTTAAAACTCAATACTACTTCAGCGACTCCGGCAGTATGTTCCTCAACTTTCATTATAGTTAATAATGACTAATCACTTCAGTCACCAACATTGAGTATCTTGGTTATTATAACAGTATTTCTTCTTATTTTGTTATTTAACCTCATCTAATTGCGGTGGTGAACGGTTGAGAAACTGATTGATTTTGGGTTGTAGTGGCCTAAGCCACATGTGTTCCCAGTGTTTCAGCACTGTCTCTACTCTCAAATGAAAGCATTATGAATACGAACAACATAGGTTGTCTACAGAATAATTTGTAACATCGTAATATCCATCTCTCATGGAGCAGCCTATTAAAATGTTGGAAGAAACGGAATGGCTGCCGTGGAAAAGGAGGTTGTACCTAGGCTCAAATATGAATGAGCTTGATAAGTATCTTTTAATATTGTACCGATTCCTCTAGGCTCATTTGAGCGGGGGTCTCGGGTCATGGATTTAAATTCATTTATATTCCTTCCCTCCTTTCTCCTTAATGAACTCCATTCCTCCTCCCACTAACTCTCGACTGCACACACGGCACCGACTGATGAAAAGCGAAGGCAGTCTCCCCTGAACAAGAAAAAGTCAATGGTGCCAATGAGGATATTTGCGACTCAATCGTCTGTATAGGGCTGTTATTGGAAGCTCACTAGAAGCCCATTTGATTGTTTTTATTTTTATATTCTCTTACGTGAGGATATGGGTAAACTAAACCAGATGGAGTGCTGCGCTCATTGGTTCAGTGGTTTAACTGGGCAAAGGCGTGGGAATAAGGTGTATCCCAGGTAAACCTGAACCTGGAACCTCAACTGAGCTTACCCTCGAGCCAGGCTACGGAATGCGTTCCCTGTCTCCTCAGTGGAACGTCATTAGCCATTCTACTTAAGCTCCCTTCTTGACGCCCATCTCGTGAATTACTGGCCTCTCCGAAACAAGGGAGGCTGCACGCATTCATTTGGACGAAGAGGTAGATGCGTCTGGGTGAGCGATGCATGCGCACAGCTGGCCGGTGCTGGTTACAGGCCATGAATCCAGTGAGTGAGTGATTACCCAGCCTGCTCACAGAGACACCTGGGACAGATTTTACTCTGTAAAGCTTGGAATTTTGAATCTCCTGTTGTCATATGAAGGTGATTCATAACAACGGTCGGGGTAATACACATGGCCTGGCGTATGGTGTGTGTGTGTGTGTGTGTGAGTTTGTCTGTTACAACAGGGAGGAGGAGGTGTTTGCTGTCATCGCGACAGACTGACGGTGCAGCGCCTCCCACACGGTGAGAGACTGTGACATATGAACAAGGCAAGGTGGCCACTGTAGTTTCTGCGAATGTGTGTGCGTTTGTGTGTGTGAAGAATCAGGGATGTGTGAGATTTGAAGGATGCGAATATGTGTGTGTGTGTGTGTGTGTGTGTGTGTGTGTGTGTGTGTGTGTGTGTGTGTGTGTGTGTGTGTGTGTGTGTGTGTGTGTGTGTGTGTGTGTGTGTGTGTGTGTGTGTGTGTGTGTGTG